>ML328235.1:0-29454 GCA_005239505.1 Nicotiana paniculata | reverse complement strand
AACCTTAGACCTTTATTATCATTATTTACAACACATTGTTAGTAATTGCTAGTTTATTATTATTGTCAGTAGAATTAGTAAAACATCACCAAGTTATATTAAAAAGTCTTGAGAGAATTGATTGAGTAAAAGTTGCGTATTCTGACGAACTAATTGATACATAAATTCCCTGTGGGATCAACTCTGGGCGTATTACCCCGGATTATATTTGCAACGCCCGCTTAGTCTTTTATTAGACATAGTTGAGCATGATCAGTTAGCCACTGTATTTTGGAATTTTGTCTCAAATACCGTTATCTAGCCTTATTCCATGATCTACATTCCTAGGATAATTTCTTTTCTTCTTCTATCAACTCAGTATTGTATGGATCCTTTTGAATGTCTTCTTGGCAGTTTTGCAGCTTCATCATTGCCTCATCTACCTTCCTCTCTACTTCCCTAAATTTATCCTTATTCAGCTGTTACAAAGTATGTTTAATTCTATGTAGCTTCCCCACTAATTCATACATTTTAGTGTCCTTCATTTCAGTCTTCCAACCAGCTTTAACTTTTTTCTTAAAATCTGCTGCCAAACTCCACATGTTATAGTACTTAAACAATTTATTCTTCCCTTTGTTTCTCTGTTCCCAACTTATAACAGCTGGGAAATGATCAAACAACTCCTCATTTCTATAATGTACACCTGATGTAGGTAGTTTAAGGTTCCACTCATCATTCACCATCACTCTATCAATTCGACTGAGCACCCTATCCCCTCCACTTTGTTTGTTTGTCCAATGTGAAAAATTCTCATGTAGATTTAAGGTCCATTAGTGAACACTCCTCAACATATTTCTTGAACTCTCTAATTTCTGCCATTCTGACTGGGCTGCCTATTCTTTCTTTCTTGTGGAGGACACAATTAAAATCCTCCACTATAGCCCAGGGGCCTTTAATCTGACCATTAATTTCATTAATTTTCTGACATAGTTCCCTTATGAAAGTTGCACCATTGAAAGCATAGACCATAGTCACATGAAATGTGTGTCCAGTCTCTCTATGATGTAGTTCACTGTGTATAAGCTGTGTTGTTACTCTTATAATATTGACTCCATAAATCATTGGATTCCATAAGATCCATATCCTCCCTCTTGGGTGTTGTGATAAATTTGTGCTAAATGACCAGCCTTGACATAGGTGAAGAGAGACTTGTTGAGTTTTTGCTCTCTTCACCTTTGTTTCCAGAAGACCAAATACCCCCACCTTAGCATTATGCATGAATAGCTTTATCTCCTCTTGCTTGACAGAGTTATTTAATCTTCTGGTGTTTCAAAATCCTATATTATCCATTAGGACGAGCGTTACCCCCACCCCCGCCAAGTTCTGGCTCCCTTGCACCTTGCACTCTTATAGGGATAGAAGAGCTAGGTTCCCCTGGATTCCTTCCTTCTGTTAACTGCTTCTCCGTTAGACTAGAGAAAGTGTTTCCTAGTTTTAGATTTGTAGCCTGCACTGTAATCCCTTTAGCTATGTATTTATCAGTCTTGAATCTTTGTTGATTACCTTGCTTGTATGTAATCTGTTTATTCTGCTTTACCACCTCTCCTGTATCATTTTTGTTCTTTGCCTTTGCTTTGTTCATTCCCCTTCCCATGTTCATCTTTATTGCCTTCTGGTACCTTCTGCTTCTCCTTTTCTTCTTTAAGAAGCTTCTTGTATTCTTTCATCTCATGTCCATAGTTGCCACATTTCTCACATAGTACAAGTTTCCACTCATAAATAACCTCTTGCTCCACTATTTTTTCATATTCATTCTCAAACATTATTATGATAGGGTATGTTTTATTCAGTTCAATCTCCACCAATACCCTAACATATGTTAGTTTTTTCCTTTGTGTAGTTACATTATGTGCTTTGAGAGGTTGACCAATCAGCCTTGCTATCTTAGTCAATGCTATTTTGCCCCAATACTTGATATCCAGACCCGACAATCTTACCCACACATGTATCTTCTCCATTTGAGTTTTGGTGAACTCCATATCTGGTTTCCACACTCTAGCTATAACCGGCTTTCTGTCGAACATTTGGACTCCATCTTCAATTACTCTGTTCCTATCCTCCATATCATGGAATCACACAATGAATACCCCTCTACTAATATGTGCAACTTTATCTACTACCAATTTTCCCCATATTCTCCTAAAATAGCCATTCATTACCGATTGTAGAGGATTGGATCCTAGGATATAATATACCACCGCCGATGCCCAGTAGTTCACCTTATCCTTAATATCTTCCGATGTTATTTTCACATTCTCATGATTCTCTACTACTTTGCTCAGATCTAGCCCTTCCGTATTCGGAATTTCTTCCACTACACAACTCCATGACTTAGGGCTTGTACTTGAATTCAACTGCGTACCTTTGTTTTCCTTTACTCTGACTTCCTCTTCTTCCATGTCGGCCTAGGATGTCTTCCCCGAGCTTGTAATCTCGCTATCCTTCTTTGTGTGCATTGAATTGTTCTTCTGCGTTGTTTTTGATGAAGTTGCTATGGTTAAGTCCAGTGGAATTATTCCTTGAATTGCGTTTATGCTACGTTGTTTCTTTGCATTTGCTGAGTCCGGGGCTCCCAATTTTTCCATTGTCATCACTTGCTTGCTGTGTTCCGATTGTTCCCCCATCCTCTAGGCTTTGATTTTATGGTCATCAGCGAAGCTCTCATTCTAGAGGGAGAAAGATCCAGTAAATACACAAATCTTTGAATGTGTTTTGGGTGGTTAAAGGGTGGTTTACAGACTGTTTTTGAAGTTGTTTGGTGTCTGATTTTTGTTGTGTTTTGAGGGTTGAAACTGGCAGCATTTTTCGTGATTTATTGCTGTATTTTGCTGCTTTTTGGACTGGTTTTTTACTGGAGTTTGGTGAGGAATTTGGGCTCGCTTTTTATGTCTTTAATTTGGGGGCCCTGGTTTTTAGCCGAAATTTGGGGTGGTTTTGGGATAAAACATGCAGTGGTGCTTTGAGGTCGATTTCAGCTGAGTTTTATCGGAGAAAAAAGGGCTGGTGTTTTTTCTTGGTTGAAGAAGAAAGAGGTGCTAGTTTTAATGGATAAAATGGTGATGTGTCGTGACTATTTTGCTAGAGATTTGCATTGCTTTCCATGCGGTTTTTAGAGGAGGAAGAAGATGATTGAGTTATGGCCTCTTCTTCTCCCTCGTTTTTTGCCTTCCAGGTCTGTTTCCCTCCCCCCCAATTTTGTGCTCTGTGTGTTTATATAGGAGGAGTGAGGGTGTTTAAGGGTATGAATTGGAGAGCAAAAAACGAAAAAGAGTGTATGTGGTGGTATGAGCATTTGAGTGAAGGGAATCTTTTGGGTAAGACCAAGTTTGTTAACAAATTCATATACATTTATGCCAAAAAGTACTTTATTTTCTTTTTAATTTATTCTTATTTTAAAAGGATACTTCCTCTTGTCCACAATAAATTTGATTTTATCACGCTCATTAAAAAGATACTAAATTCTATACAAAAATACTTAGTATGACTAAACTATCCTTAATTAAATGTGAGGCACAAAAAACTTTTTAGGGATATGCACATAAGGGTTATTTTGTAAAAAATAAATTGAATTCTTTTTTTATTATATATATAGACACTTATTTTGAACCAAAATAAAAAAGCAAATTGGTCATTTATTATGGACCGGAGGGAGTAATGAATAAAAGATAAAATTAATATTCCTACTAAATCAAAACAACAAAGTAAAAGTACTACATACTCAATATTTATTTGTTAAAAATTTCTAACTTAGAAATTAAAAAAACTAAATAAAAATATTTTTGGAAACTTTTCTTTCTTTTCTACAAAAATTAAAGCTATTACTCTAAAAATGTGACTCTCTTTTTTTTTTTGTGATTTTTAATTTTCTTAAGTAAAACCTATAAAAGATGAAACAAAAGCTAAAATATGTAGACTAGACTCAAAAATATTTATATACTAAAAAATAATAAAAAATTCGAATAAGGTCAAAAATTAGGTGTCCATACTTAGGGCTCACTACGAAAACATGCCTCAACGTTTGGGCGTACAGGCCGAAGTTGAGTGCACGCCTCTTGAAACTCTCACCCTCCACTATTACTTCGGGGTATTTTTTGTGTACCTCGCCCAATGACTGGCCACGAAAATATTAATTAGTACTAGTACCACTTGTTTGAGTCTTGGATTGGACTTTGGGATCAGAACCGCTCAAACGGTGCATTTTATCTTTTTAAGGTCTATTCAACACGAACTTAAATTAGCGGACAATAAACTTCAAATAGCAGACGATTAAAAGAAAAGTTATATTAGTAAGTAATATTTAGCCAAAGAGAATATAAAAGGATGCGTGCATGTAGGTTGTTTACATTTTGGTGTTACGTTCCCAATTTATTTATTTATTTTTGAATTGGGAATATGATACATGTTAAATATATTATTCCCTTATCATATTACAGTCCTCTCGCAACTTTACATAGGGGATCTATTCACATTCCAAAAGTGTTCTCTTATTTGGTTAATGCCAAATAAATATACTAAACAGCCATAGATAAAGTTTTAGCATCTAACTTCCTAGCTCAAAGTAATTCTTGCCATCCAAGTTACTTAGTACTCGCACCCGATTAGCAGAGGATCAAATCAAATATTGAGTCATTGAGTACTGATGCCAATTAAGTAACTTGGGAGAAAAGGCCATATATTCGAGTAACAAAGCCTTTTACCATTTCTTGACGAGCAAAACAAAGATCTCCCAGTAAATACTTTAGGTATTACTATGTGTCTTGTATCGACATATATATCCAAATTGAGAAACAGTTGAGCTATATATTATATTGCACTCGTTGTGCTTGTGATCGGTAATAGTTTGAAATGAAGGGGACAAGTATTCTCTTTTTTAATAAAAAGCTACAACTAAAAGTTGTTTCTAAATTATTGTAATAATGTTATAACGTACGAGAAAAAAATTAAACTTAACTTTAAATGCGTAAAACCAATTATGCATGCATGATATTTCAAAAGTGGAAGATCCTCTAGGAGGAAGTTTATTTCTCCTATATGTATTGCCACTTGGAGAAACAAAAGTTAACTAAATTAAACCTCCACAACAAAGAAGAGACACAGATAGATGGAAAAGAAAATTACTTGAAAAAAGAAAAAGACAGTAGAACCATGCACGGGCATGTCCCAATTTATTACTGGAGAATTGATGAACAAAAGCTTAGGGTTTCAAGGTATTCCAACTCCTCCATATCCAGTACCAGAACCTTCCCCTTCACCAAATCCAGTGCCATCAGCTCCACTCATACCACCACCATCACCACCTCCACCTCCACCTCCTCCTCCGCCACCACCTCCACTGGCTCCTGTTCCAATACCATAACCATAACCACTTCCACTACCGTAACCAGAACCATCTCCCATCCCTCCGCCACTTCCTCCGCCACCCCCACCTCCATATCCTCCACCACTACCACCATCGCCATCACTACCTACTCCTTCACCAAACCCTTCACCAGAACCATACCCGGAACCTTCACCACCACCCGTACCAGATCCTTCACCGCTACCATAAGCAGCAGGATGGTAAAATGACTTCTCTTCCCCAAGCGTGTTCCTCGAGCTTAACAGCGGCGGCATAGCAGAATAGATGGCCTAAAATCAAATCATAATAAAAAAAAAACTTTAAACTTGTTTCATAAAATTCATATACTAATCAAACAAATAGCTTTGCCTTCTGAAGTATATATATGAATCAATGAAATGGGATAAAGAGAAAAAACTAATTCAGGAAAATTGAGTTCAAATTGGAAAATGAAATTATCGAAAATAGGAAAATGAGATCAATGTAAGTACAAGAGGAAAAATCAGATATTGAAGAGGGAGTTAAATGTAAATAAGTTTATCATAATTTACTTGCTCATTCGAACAGCCTCAACCAAATACTAAAATAAAAGTATAATTGGAACCTTATTAGTGATAATTATACAAATTACTATATTCTTATTTATATAAAAGGCAGTAACTTTGGTCTCAGTTTACGTACCTTGGTGCCGGCCTCGGAAGACAAAGGCTGCATGGCACCAAGAAAGCAAAAAAGAGCACATAGAACCAAGAGAAGGAAAAGCTTAGTGTTAATCATCTATGAATTAGCTGGGACTGAAACGAGGAGAAAAAGCTCGTTATTTTGTAGACAACGAGAAGTGAAGCTTACATCATGTATATATAGAGGTAGGGAACACAAATATTCGAAGGAAAATTTAAGTCTCAAGGAGAGGGACAGTTGAAAACGTTAAATATTTTCAATTGATGTCGTGGTACAGGTTGCATTATAATTTTCAATTAATACATGCAGCTAAATTTACGGTGAATCAAATGATGAATATGATTCTCACCTCTTCCTACAGTACAGGCTTAGAATTTCGGGCCTCTTAATTAGGTCTTCTCTATATCTTGTTCTCTTTCTGTGTTCATCTCTTTGATGTTAAGTTTAAATTCCCTATTATTAGTATTTGCAATACTAAAATATCGACTGATTGCCAAAAAGAATAAACAAAGACGAAGAAGAAGAAAAAAACCGTCGTGGTACTTTTCCTGGATACTACTTTTATTAATTGGAAGGTCAACATTGTACTACTCCATGTATCAACCATTTTCTCCTCGTGTATTGCTTCTGGATTGACTTCAAATTTCAAGCGACTGTAGTAATGTATACGGTCCGAATCAGGGGAGCCCGATTTCGGAGTTCAAGTTAGTATCCCGAGCCCGAGTTCGAATGAATCGAAGTCGGAGTCAAATCTAGCTAAAACGTGCATACTTTGGGGATCAAATCAGGGCTGAACATGATCTACCTCGAAATAGTGTTGTTATGAATCTGTACCAAAATGAGCGGGAATTTCTCAATGGCATGAAGATCGAGGCGTAAATTCTGGAACAGATTTGTACGAATTAGTACAAATCTGTACTAGGTGGTTACACAGCTGTCCCCAGTAGGATTCTATACAATAAATAATAATGCACCTTATTTAGGGTTTCCCCTCCTATATAAAGGGACCCCAATCATTTGTAAATATCATCTAATCATTGACAAAGAATATACTCTCTACTTTTGGCTCATTGATCATCAGAACTGTCCTTTAAACTTCATTATTTCTTCTTGCTTTACTGTTCTTGATTTACCTCGACCTCATTAAGCTCGAGGTCGACACTGCTTAAGCAACACTGGTTTGGTTCACTTATTCTTTTCATTATTACCTTATACTTCTTGTTTATTAATTGGTATTGAACTGAATCACGTATCTTTAAAACCACAAATCAAATTTAATTGTTACTCGTATTTTCGAGGTAAACAGTTTGGCACCCACCGTGGGGCTAAAGATAATAGTGATTATTTCAGCGCTAATTTCTGATAACACACGTTATCCTTCACACTTTTCTTGTCAAAGATTCTTTTTTTTTTCAGGATAAAACATGTCGAACTCAGCAAACACACCAGTGCATGGTAATGATGGTCTCGGGTTCCATGGGGAAAATGATAATGCAACAGCTTCAGGGGCCAGTGTACTACCGCTTAACCCTGGGGTAGTGCCAGTTCCTAACCCAGTCGATGTCGATTCACACATTGCTTTAAACACCGACTTAGGCACTGACATTGGAGGAAGTGTAATCGAAGAGGTTCAACCTAGTGGTCAAAGAGCAAAGGGTCGAGGAGATAGAGAGGTTAGCCTCCAAGTGATTTTCGAAATGCTACAAGCGTAACAGATTGATATCGCTCAGTTGCAAAGTCAGCAAAAGACTCCGAGCGTGGTGGGAACGGAAACTATTCACCGTGCTGAACCAATCCCGGAGAGGTTGAGTAATAATGGATTGGGGACTGACCCCACAATCATGAAAATACTCAAAGAAATCACAAAGAGGATCGAGTCAGGAGAGAAAATGATCGAGGATAATGATAAAAAGGTGGAAACGTACAACTCGAGGGTCGACCAAATACCGGGAGCGCCTCCGACTTTGAAAGGATTGGATTTTAAAAACTTTTTGCAAAAACCTTTCCCCCCGAGTGTGGCCCCGAAGCCTATTCCAAAGAAGTTTCGCATGCCGGACATTCCCAAATTCAACGGGACCACTGACCCCAACGAACACATCACTACATATACTTGTGTTATAAAGGGAAACGACTTGGAGGACGACGAGATCGAGTCCGTTCTACTAAAAAAATTTGGAGAAACTTTGTCCAAAGGTGCGATAATTTGGTACGACAACCTGCCCCCGAACTCTATTGATTCATTCACCATGTTGGCGGATTCATTTGTGAAAGCACATGCCGGAGCTATAAAAGTTGCAACAAGTAAATCAGACGTCTTCAAAATTAAACAAAGGAACAACGAGATGTTAAGGGAGTTCGTATCCCGGTTTCAAATTGAACGAATGGAGTTACCACCAGTCTTCGATGACTGGGTTGTTCAAGCTTTCACTCAGGGGCTAAATGAGCAGAGCTCGATAGCGTCAAGGCAGTTAAAGCAAAACTTGATCGAATACCCCGACGTGACTTGGGCAGATTTGCATAACCGATATCAGTCAAAGATTAGGGTCGAAGATGATCAGTTGGGAGCCCGTCTCGGTTTATCCAAGCAGATTAGCAACAAAAGATTTGAGAGATGCTGACAGGGAACCAAGACCGAACTAGGAGAGGTATCATCCATATGCCGAAGATCGAAGGAACAGCTCGAGGCGCAACGTACCTCGAAATGATTGAAGAGTAGATTGAGGACAGAATTCTCAGGGACTCATGAATAAGACTGGGTTCAATAGGCACTCAAGACCGGTGGAGGCACCTCGATTATCAGAGTACAATTTTAGCATCGATGCCTCGGGGATCATTTCAGCCATTGGAAGATTAGGGATACCAGATGTCCTAAACCCATACATATTGACCCTTCTTAGAGGAATCCCAACTTGATGTGTAAATATCATGGTACACATGGGCACATGACCGAGGATTGCATACAATTGAGAGAAGAGGTAGCACGATTATTTAATGAAGGGCATCTTCAGGAATTCCTTATCGACAGAGTCAAGGACCAATTCAAGGAAAGAGACGCCAATAGGAAGAATGAACCAGAAGAGCCTCAACATGTTATTCATATGATCACCGGCGGAGTCGACGTTCCGCAGGGACCCATGTTCAAACGCACCAAAGTGTCAATCACAAGGGAGAAGCGGACTCGGGACTACATGCCCGAGGACACCCTTACATTCAATAAGCAAGAAATCGAGGGCCTAGCTCAGCCGCACAACGATGCACTGGTAATTTCTATTCTTTTAAATAAAGTTCAAATTAAACGTGTTCTTGTGGATCCAGGTAGCTCGGCGAATATAATCAGGCCGAGGGTCGTAGAGCAGCTCGAGCTGCTTGACCAAATCATACCTGCATCTCGAGTCTTGAATGGATTCAACATGGCAAGCGAAATAATAAAGGGGGAAATCATCCTCCCAGTGAACGTGGTCGGGACTATACAGGATACGAAGTTTCATGTCATCGAAGGTGACATAAGGTATAATGCTTTGCTTGGAAGGCTGTGGATCCATAGTATGAGGGAAGTGCCCTCAACCTTTTATCAAATGATAATGTTCCCAACAAAAGATGGCGTAAAGACGGTGTATGGAGAGCAACACACATCAAAGGAGATGTTGCAGTCCATGACTTAACACCAGTATCAACGCCCTCTACATAGGAAAAGTCAAGCACCAAGGACAAACAGGTAACTAAATAGCAATCACAGTCCATATACTCGATTGAGCCCGAGGAACAGATGATCGAAGACGAAGAAGAGGACTTCCTCGCCCCCCGAGCTTTCATCGCCTCTGAAAAATCAGATGCGACGAAGTCCACGATCGAGGAACTAGAGTAGGTGATATTGATCGAGCATCTACCGAAACGTAAGGTATAAATGGGAACGGGATTAACCCCAAAACTCAGGAAAAAAATCATTCAATTCCTTATCGATAACATTGATTGCTTTGCTTGGTCCCACTTAGATATGACAGGGATCCCACCGGAGATAACCACCCATCGACTGAGCGCCGATCCCATATTTAAA
This sequence comes from Nicotiana paniculata, assembly GCA_005239505.1. Taxonomy (NCBI): domain Eukaryota; kingdom Viridiplantae; phylum Streptophyta; class Magnoliopsida; order Solanales; family Solanaceae; genus Nicotiana; species Nicotiana paniculata. The sequence continues at coordinate 19,342 of ML328235.1, read as the reverse complement.
CCGGTGAAGCAAAAGAGAAGACCCCGGTCCAAGGTGAAGCACGCATTCATAAAGAACGAGGTAACTAAACTTCTCAAAATAGGGTCCATTAGGGAAGTAAAATACCCCGAGTGTGAATCTAAAGTAGTAGTAGTCCCTAAACAGGGGAACAAACTTAGAATGCGTGTAGACTACAAATATTTGAACAAGTCACGCCCTAAAGACCCTTTCTCACTGCCTAACATCGATCGTTTGATCAACACCATGGCCGGCCACGATATTCTTACTTTTATCGATGCCTACTCCGGATACAATCAAATTCAAATGAACCCGGAGGACCAGGAGAAGACTTCGTTTATCACGAAGTATGGAACATATTGCTACAATGTAATGCCTTTCAGGATAAAAAATTCAGGGGCGACATACCAACGTTTAGTTAATAAGATGTTCGAACAACAAATAGGAAAATCTATGAAAGTTTACATTGATGACATGCTAGTTAATAGCGCATAGGACCATTTGACTAATTTGTAGGAAACGTTCGAGATCTTAAGAAAATACAACATGAAGCTCAACCCCGAGAAATGTGCCTTCGGGGTTGGCTCGGGAAAATTCTTGGGTTTCATGGTATTGAACAGAGGGATCGAAATAAACCTTGACAAAATTAAAGCCATCAAAGAAATCACTGTCGTGGACAATGTGAAGACCGTACAACGACTGACCAGGCAGATAGCTGCTCTAGGCCGATTTATCTCGAGATCATCAGATAGGAGCCATCAATTATTCTCCCTACTCAAGATGAAGAATGACTTCGTATGGACTCCGAAATGTCAGCAAGCATTGGAGGAGTTAAAGCAGTACTTATCGAGCCCACCCCTACTTCACACTCCGAAGGAAGGAGAAAAACTTTATTTATACTTGGTCGTGTCCGAGGTAGCGGTGAGTGGCATGCTGGTTCGAGAAGATCAAGGTACACAATTTCCTGTTTATTATGTAAGTCGAATCGTAGGAGATGCTGAAACCAGGTGTCCACATTTAGAAAAGCTAGCACTTGCGCTAGTAAGCGCATCTAGAAAAATAAAAATATTTTCAATGTCACCCCGTATGTGTGTTGACTACATACCCACTTCAAAATATCTTGCATAAGCCCGAGCTGTCAGGTCAATTAGCCAAGTGGGCCGTCGAACTTGGAGGGTACGATATCAAATATCAACCCCGAACGGCCATCAAGTCTCAAATTTTGGCAGACTTCGTGGTAGATTTTACACCTGCCATCGTACCCGAATTAGAAAAGGAACTTCTACTAAAGTCGGGTACATCCTCGGGGGTATGGACCCTCTTCACAGATGGCGCCTCGAATGTGAAAGGGTCCGGGCTTAGTATTGTTTTAAAACTGCCTACGGGTACTATCATTAGACAATCTATCAAAAATTCTAGATTAACTAATAATGAAGCCGAGTATGAGGCCATGATTGTAGGTCTCGAACTAGCCAAAAGCCTGGGAGCGAGTTCATCGAGGCCAAGTAAACGGAAGCTTCAAAGTTCGAGAAGATGGAATGCAAAGGTGCTTAGACAAACTTCAAGTAAAATTGCACCACTTCAAAGAATTGACACTATACCATGTACCTCGAGAACAAAATAGTGAGGCCGATACACTTGCAAATTTGGGTTCATCGGTCGAGGAAGATGATATTGTCCTGGGGACTGTTGTCCAATTGTCGAGGTCCGTGGTCGAGGAAGGCCATGCGGAGATTAATTCGACAAGTTTAATGTGGGATTGGAGGAATAAATACGTCGAATACTTAAAGAACGGAAAGCTCCGCTCGGAACCAAAGGAGCCGAGTTCCTTACGAGCTAAAGCAGCTCGATTCTCGCACGATGAAAATGGAACAATGTACAGAATAACCTTCGACAGAACGCTGGCAGTATGCTTAGGACCAGGAGACACCGATTATGTATTGCGAGAAATCTACGAGGGCTCTTGTGGGAACCACTCTGGCACCGACTCTTTGGTTCGCAAGGTAATTAGAGCTGGATATTACTAGGATAACATGGAAAAAGATACTAAGGATTTCGTTCGACGGTGTGAAAAATTCCAAAGGTTACCACCAATGATCCATCAGCCCGGTGAACAACTCTATTCGGTCTTATCTCCATGGCCATTCATGAAATGGGGGATGGACATCGTCCGCCCCTACCAACGGCACCAGGTAAAGCTAAGTTCATTTTATTTATGACTGACTACTTTTCAAAATGGGTAGAAGCACAAGCCTTCGAGAAATAAGAGAAAAAGAAGACATTGACTTCATATGGGACCACATCGTGTGCCGATTTGGGATACCCGCCGAAATAGTATGTGACAACGGGAAGCATTTTATTGGCAGCAAAGTGACAAAGTTCTTCGAAGACCATAAAATCAAAAGGATTCTATCAATGCCCTATCACCCAAGTGCAAATGGCCAGGCCGAGTCCACAAACAAAACTATCATTTAAAACTTGAAGAAGACATGGAATGATGCTAAAGGGAAATGAAGAGAATTATTGCCCGAGGTGCTATTGGCATATCGAACAACGTCAAAGTCAAACACGGGGGAAACCCCGTTCCCTTTGGTGTATGGGTCCGAAGCATTGATTCTAGTCAAGGTCGGGGAATCTAACGTCAGGTTTCAACATACTATCGAGGATTCGAACCACGAGGCTATGAACACCTGCCTCGAACTACTAGATGAAAACATAAAGCCGCACTAGTTTGAATGGCCGCACAAAAGCAAAGGATCGAGAGGTATTATAACTGAAGGGAGAACCTTAGCTATTTCAGAGCCAGGGACTTAGTTCTAAGGAAAGTCACCCTCAAAACTCGAGATCCAAACAAAGGGAAGCGAGGCCCCAATTAAGAAGGACCGTACCGAGTCATCAGAGTCGTAGGAAAGGGATCTTACAAACTTAGCACAATGGAAGGCGAGCAACTACCAAACAATTGGAATGTATCACTACTCAAACAATATTATTGCTAAGGTATGACCTTCTCCATTTATATATATATATTTAAGACTAACTCCTTGCAGGTGTTCGATCGAAGGCATCGAGGCATCCTTCAATCCGAAGACCTTAGGTTTTAAAGCATGCGTTGCACTCTTTTTTCCTTAGATCGGGTTTTATCCCAAATGGGTTTTTCTGGAAAGATTTTTAACGAGGCAACATTTATATGCTACCTAAGGAGAATTCAACAAGTATTCAAGGCTTCTTTTCAATCAACCCTGAATACTGGGAGCATCACCCTCGGAGGTTGTATTTTCCAGGAAAATAATTCACGCCAAAAAGGGCCTCGATAGGAGAACTTTATAATGAGCCAAACGGTCAAATGAATCGTGTCCATGTAGAATAGTCGAGCCTCCAAGTAAGAATGTATCAATTATTCCAAGAAGCATTATTGCTATATCAAAACACTTTGTATCTCAAAGAAGTCTACTATTATACGAGCTTTATACTTATAATTCTACGAGAAATGACTCAAGAGCTAGAGCGCAAACGTACCCTAGATATTCGGGGACTGTCGTCGATAGTCAACACATCCGAAAAATTGAAAGCTCGAACTCATAAGACCTCTAAGAGGCATCCCCTAGATATAAAGAACAAGTCCACCATACTCGGGGACTAACCTTTCGAACAAGTTTGAAAGGTTATCGGGAAACAAGTCCAAGAGACATACCTGAAGGATACGACCACATTAAAGGCTACAGCCATATTAAAGACTACGATCATATGAAAAGGCTAAAGCCAGAATAATGTGGCTCGGAGACGTCCGACTTCTTCCATAAAATTAAAGGCCTTCAAACACTTTGAAAAAATGGTTAAATCAGGCTACCCTCGGCAAAAGCAAATGATAAAGGGCTTCGATAAAACTAGCCCTCGAATAATGTAGAGGCTTCGACAACATCAGCCTTCGAGAAAACCTCAAGAGGTAGTCAATTATCACTACACAACAAATTATAAACGAGGTTCCAATTGATCGAACCTTCGAAAAACCCGACGGGTACATAAAACACATGCTAAGGCATACCAAAATTTTCACTAAGTCTTTTAGCCGAAAAGAGGGAAAAATTATAGCCGCTTTAGTGGCCGAATTTTACCTACCTAAAGAGCCTAAGGGCCGACCTAAAAGAACCCAAGGGACAATATTAAAGAGCATAAGTGCCGAAGCATATGGAGTTCGAGACCTTACTCTCACTCAGCTCGGACTCAAGAGTCCCATCACTCCGATCTCGCGTCAAACCAAATTAAAGCTTAGCTCAAGGATAAAACCTTAAGAGGTATTATAACAATAAACCTAAGGGTTTATCTAACCCCGAATTTCAGCCGATGCTTACCCGATTACTGAAAGATATAACATCAAAAGTCAATTCTGCATACAACAAAAACGAAGCAAGCTTTGCAGAAAATCGAAGAGTAAGAAAAAAACCCGGGAAATTCCTTCTTTTTATATATACAAAGGGTGTTACAAAGGAGTTCAACAAAACAAAAAAAAGAGAAGAGTAAAAAGATATAGAAAAAAGTTCCTATCTACACCGGGGGGCATCTCCCCCCCCCCCCCAGCCAGTGTCTTTTCCCGGATCTGTCTCTCCCTCGGGGCCAGCCTCTTCCCCAAGAGTAGCCTCTCCTTCGATCTCCTCTTCACCTCCGGACCCATCTTGGTCATCTTCAACATCATCATCATTGTTGGAGGTGAGAAGAAATTTAGCATCAGCTTCATCTGCCTTAGCCTGTTTTATCTCTTTGGAGAGATCGAAGCCCCTGGCATGAATCTCCTCGAGAGTCTCCCTCCGCAATAGGCACCGGGAATAGTCATTACTTTGCTTTTCCTGAGCACCAACTTCTCTCAGCTCTATTTGAGCAGCTACAATATCTTTCAAATACACGGTGATCGTTCTGTCAGCCGTGATCTGTATCTTCTTGGCTTCGACTCGGGCTTTCGCAGCTTCGGCCTCGGCCTTTGCAAAACCAGCCTCGAGCTCAACAATTTTGCCAGCCTGGATTGAACTGCTCTGTTGGGCATTCCAAAGTTGGATGTTGATGGCAGATACTCTCGCCAGTGCAATTTCTTTCGCCACAGCCAGGATGTCCATCTTCTCTTTCTATTTATTGCACTCGGCGTTGACCTGGTTGACCTCACGTCGAAGTCGCTCCAGCATTTCCACCTTCTGCAGCAGCTGAGACATTGAAGTGTTAGACTCCAAAGACAGGAGAGGAAGCCCATATTCTTTCAAAACAATGGTTACCTGCTTCTCCAGTTCATCCTCGTATTCACGAGCCTTGGCCAACACCAACCGAAGTTTTTTCAGCTCTTCCTCCTTTTTATCGCAAAGGAGTCTTAGGGATTTCTCTTCGCCCAACGACTTGTGCAGCTCGGCCTCACATTGACTTAGCTCGGCCTTAAATTTGTTGAACGCATACAGAGAATAAAGGAATGATCAGTTAAGCGAAGGAGGAAATTGTAACATTAATGAAATTAAAACGTTACAAGAACTTACACTGGAGAAGAGACGTTGGGCCTCTTCAAAGGTCAAGGTTGCATCCGCAAGATCGACTTCATCGACCCCGGCAAAGCAACCTTAGAAAGGTTCATCTTCACTTTGGACTCTGCCTAACTCGGGCGTCTTCAGGTTCCGAGCATCCCTAATAGCGTCCTCGGAATAGGAAGGGAGCGACGGGGAATGACCTACTGTCACGGCCTCGGGGGGATCCCTTGAGGCACTCTGATCGGGCATAGGAGCTTGAGAATTTGTTCCATTTTGAGTGCCACCAGAAGATTGGGAAACAACCACAACGTCAGGCGATGCAGGGTCCTCGTCCTTCTTCTCTTTTGAAGTCCCTTCTTCGCGGATAGGGGCTTCGATTTCAATAGGTTTGTAGCCTTTGTGGATTTTATGTCTCGGGCCACCAAAGACGAACCCTCCACCTTGTCGCCTTCATCATCCATAAGCTGATGGACAGAGTCTATGTCAACATTAATAACGACGCCTTTCTTGGGGCTCCGCCTTGTTCGGGATATCCTCGAACTTTGAAGGCCTTTTCCTCTTATTGTCCTTTTTTGGCTTTGAAATTGGAGACTCAACATTTACCCCGGGAGGGGGGCGGACTCATCTCAGAAAACTCTCCAATGCCTAAAACAATAAAGTTAAGTCCTAAGAAGAGAAGCATTCTTAATAAGTAAGAAAATACCGAAACACAAGCCGTGGTCTTTTGCTTCGCACACGCCCTTTGACAAGTCTCGCCACTTGCGTTTGTCGTACGATGAGGTGGCATCTAGTTTACGAACCCAATCCTCAAGGTCGAGGATCGTATTAGGCATCCACGAGACCGCTGCAGAAAAAGGAAAAGAATATTACGCGAAGCTTAGCAAAAACTATGGGAAAAACTAAGGAAAATGGTTCCGCTCACGTTCAAAGTTCCATTTCTTGGGGAACGACATGTGCTCCTCGGGAATGACGTTGATGTTCCTCACCCGGATGAACCGGATCATCCAACCTCGATCCATGTCTTCGGCATTGCTGGAAAAAAAGGATTTTGTCGATCGGCATTGAAATCTGATCAAACCTCGAAAAAGCTGAGGTCGATATAAGCGGATGAGACGGCTAAGGGTAAATTCGAGCCCCTCGACCTTGTCGAAAAAGAACCTTAGCATTATTACTATCTTCCAAAAGGACGGATGAATTTGGCCCAGGGTGACTTGGTATCTTCTGCAAAACTCGAGCGCGATTGGGTCGAGAGGACCCAACGTAAAGGGATAAGTGTACACACTTACGAACCCCTTTACGTAAGTAGTGATTTCTTCTTCACAAGAAGGGATATGTACCACGACCTTCTCTTCCCATCCACACTCTCTTCTCTCAGCGTCGAGGTGTTTTCTCGCAATCGAACATATGTAGCTCAAAGCATTCTCACGACGGCCAGGGACATCAAGAGGATTCTCGACCGTAAAATTATTTTTTTAAGGAACAACCGCCGGTAAAATCTCATGGACTGCCGGCGATTTTCCACTGACCAGACGAGAGGAAGAAGAGAAAGTTCCTTCTTTTTGAGGAACGGATTTGGAAGTTTTTTCCATGGATTTTAGATGAAGAAGGAAGAAAGAAGTAAGTCTTGGCGGTTTTAGGGTTGATAAGGCGGAGGAACTGGTAACGGAAGTGGAGAAGTTAGAGAGAAATAAGTAATTGCAAGTAAAGGAGAAAGTCCTTAATGAGGAAGATAACCGAATATATATTGAGAAAGTCGGCGACTGTTCAATGATGATAGTGGCCGACCAACACTGACATGCGTTTAATGTTTTGGGGAAGCGAACAGATAGGACGCTTCGATCATTTTTTGTCATTTCATTCTAAGAAATGCGGGGACTATCGGTATATGATCGAAATCAGGAGAGCCTGATTTTGAAGTCCAAGTTAGTACCCCGAGCCCGAGTTCGAATGAATCGAATTCGGAGTCAAGTCTAGCTAAAAAAAGCATACTTCGGGGATCAAATCGACGAATGAGCATGATCTACCTCGAAATAGTGCCGTTATGAATCTGTACCAAAATGAGCGGTAATTTCTCAATGGCACGAAGATCAAGGCATAAATTCCAGAAAAGATTTGTACGAATTAGTACAAATCCGTACTAGGTGGTTAAACAGCTGTCCCCAATCGGATTCTTCACTATAAATAGTAATGCACCTTATTTAGGGTTTTCCCTCCTATATAAAGAGGACCCCAATCATTTGTAAATATCATCTAATCATTGGCAAAGAATATACTCTCTACTTTTCGCTCATTGTTCATCAGAACTGTCCTTTAAACTTTATTATTTATTCTTGCTTTATTATTCTTGATTAACCTCGAGGTCATTAAGCTCGAGGTCGACACTGCTTAAGCAACACTGGTTTGGTTCACTTATTCTTTTCATTATTACCTTATACTTCTTGTCTATTAATTGGTATTGAATTGAATCACGTATCTTTAAATCACAAATCAAATTTAATTGTTACTCGTATTTTGGAGGTAAACAAGTAGATTACTATATATTTTTTAAGTTTTTACTGCTTTAGAATGTTATAAAGAGTTGTTCATGGCATCCAGACCAATAATTTATGGATTTAAGGAAATAGTGTAAATTGTTTTCACATTGGAGTCAATGTAATTAACCGTGCGTTACTATATTAGTTATCTTTTTTACTAGGTTAGTATAATATTGGATGGAAGCACAAGAAGAGGGTAAGAGAAGTGAAACAATACTTTTCCACAGTCTAATTGTTTACCCTAAAAATCGAGTAACAATTAAACTTATACTGTGATTTTAAGGATATGCGATTTAATCCAATATCAATTGATAAATAGAGAGTTAGATAGATAAATTAGACAATAATATAAATCAAACCATTATTCAAGAAATGCATCGACCTCGATTCGAGATGATCTCGAGGTATGATAATAGGAACAATAAAGAATGGAGCAACAATGATAAACAGTAAGTGAAGTAAAGAGAGTAACAGATGTATATATTATTATCAGTGAATAACGATGATCCTTACAAGAGAATGGGATCCCTCTTTACATAATAGAGGAATCCTAAATAAGGTGCAATTCTAATTACATAAGTAAATCCCGTGATTGACACCAATAACCGCTTTGATTTGATCTATTCTGGGATTTCCGTCGTGATCTTCGATTGGTTACTGATATCTCGCCATTCCGTTATTACGCCTTATTCGAATTCAGTCATGCTTGGCCTAGATTATAGCTGGACTCAATATCAACGGACACTTTGATCTCCAGGTTCGATGTCCTATCTTCGAGCTGGAGTCCAATCCATTACTAGACTATCCTCGGGGCAACTCCCTTGCTAATGAAATCGGGTATGCCCGATTTCGACCGTATATAGATAGTCCCCTCATTTTTTGGATTGTAATAAAAGAAGCGAATTTGATATCTTGATTTAACACCTTGATCAATTATTATGTCAAGCGTGTGACGTAAGCGACATAAGCGATTGAAGCGTCGTATCTCCACAGTTCCCAAAGTCATTGATTAATGTCAGTTTATGGTAAACCGTCAAAGTGGCTATTATAAATAGATCACCTTCATAATCTTCTCAAACTTTACTTTCAAAACTTCTTTTAATCTCCAAAAGCTTTTCTATTCCCTTCAAGTTCATCAACTTAGCCGGTTTCCGTTCACCAATCTCTTCTTAAATTACAAATTTCGCCTTCTTATTTCTTAAACCTCATATAATAATGGATAAAACATCGAAAACCATTCCTCAAAAAGAAAAGGCCTCCTCATCGCGGCCGTCCGGTGATAAAACACCAATGGAGCCACGCATCGAAGAGTGCACTCCCGGCCCATGCGAACTTACTTCCGACTTTAAAGTCGAAAAACCCTCTTTGATTCCTGACCGGTGCGAGCCTATGTCGAGATACATATGCTCGATATCTGAAGGCGATCTCGAGTAGGTAAAAAAATATTTCCATTGGGAAAGCAAAGAAGTGGTGATTCCTACCCCCGATGAGGATATTACCACTCATGTGAAAGGGTTCTTAAGTGTGTGCACTTATCCTTTCACATTGTGTCCCGTCGATCCCGTCATAATCGACTTCTGCCGCCAATACCGCGTAACCCTAGTTAAGATCTACCCCTATTTTGGGCGCATTGTTATCTTTCTTCGATTCTTCGCAAGCAAGGTAGAGGGGATATCTTTCACCCTCGATCATCTCATTAGGCTATACAACCCCTGTTTTTATCGAGGCAGATTGATAAGACTTCAGCACCGGGCAACAAAGGTGCTATTCTCGAGCATAGACGAGGATAAGGACCGAGGATAGATGGGACAATTTTTTCGAGTAAGGACTTCTAACTTAATCCCGGCCGAGAAGATGTCATTCCCTAAAGAATGGAACATAAAGCATAAGTACAACTTCACTGATAGCGTTTGATTACTTGTTTTGCTTCTTTTACCTCTTCTCACCTATATTCTTCTTTATGGTGCAGCTTCCCCTTGGTTTCCTGGTGCAGTCCCGAACCTCGCAGGATGGGTTCAACAACTGGCCTTGACTTCTTCATATGCTGAGCGCTCGTGGCGCAATTCGGCCGAGGGCCGATGGGAGGCCAAAAATCATGGTAAGTTCCTTCGTCTATGTTTGATGTTTTCCAGTAAAATACTTTATCTTAACTTTATTTCCTCCCATACAGGTTTTGGAGACAAAGCCGTCATGAGGCCGCCTCCACCCGGGGAAGAAGAGGTCCCGAAGCCGACCAAAGATAAGAATAGGAGAAGGGCCTTGCCTCATGATACTCCAAAGCCTAGGAAGAGAAGGCTCAAAAGTCGAAGACCGATCCGGCCTTTCTATCTGCTAAAGTAGTCCAACAACTACGAGTCGAAGATGATGAGGGAGAGGATGACGACTGCTTGCTGGTGGTTCGGAAGAAAGGAATCATTGAAGCTTCGAAGACTGCTGAGCTGGTGATGGTCGAGAAGGTTCAGCTACGAACCGAGGAGATATCAGAGGAAGGTCCGAGCAGAGTCCCCGAGTCATCGAGTGTTGAAAATGCCTCCCGCCGTGATGAACAACCGGCGGGTGTGCCGAAGGGTCCAGTTTTGAGGCCCTTCAAAAAATAGAGAATTACCCAAGCGACTCGCTTGCAACAATTAATATTGACGATTTTCCGCCTAGCTCCACATTTTCTGAAGGGCAATTTTTGAATGCTCGGTCCATGGGGACCCCTGATGTGAGGACGACCCACAAAGGGGATGACATATTCCGTGGCTACTTTGCGGGGGTCGATGATGTTCCCGACCTGGATGCATCAATCATTTTTTATGAGGCCCATCAACTTATGAACCAAGTAAGTTTCATCCCCCGTTATCATGTTTGTGTTTGTTTTTATTTATTTATGTTTGATTTCCTTCCTTTATGCACAGGCTATGGAGCTCCATAGAGAAGCGTCTTCCAAATACCAAGTTGAGCTGACCTGGTGTGAGGCTGATCTCAAAAAGCTCATGGAGGAGAGAGACGCTCTCAAACTCTTCTATGTGCAAAAAGAATAAGAGATCAGGGGTCTTCGAGCTGGATTGGAAAGAGCTCACCAAGATCAGACCGATCTCATCAAACGGGTAACGTAAACTTTTGGGAGTTGTTATGTATTAACTTGATATTGGCGACTAACACTTTGAACCTGCAGGTTTAGCAGAAGGCCGAATTAGTTGAGCAGCTTCGTGAGGAGGCTAAGATGAAAGAGGCAGAGACTTTGGGGTGGAAGCAACATATGGACCGTCTCGCCTCGGAGAAAGATACGATTTGGGCTCAGTTGTCTTCGGTAGAGCGTCAACTCCAAAGTGTGAAGGAAGAGAGCTTGGCCGAAGCTAATAATATTGAAGAGCTCGAGACTCGGTTGGTTGCTGAGCTTGCAAGGGCCGCATGTGAGGTGGAGGTGCTTGTGGCCTCCTACCGAGACGACGTCGAAGCCACTAACACTCGAGCAAAGGAAATGTTTGATGCAGTTGAGGTTAGATTGTGCTGTGTCGCCGAGCATGCTAGGCGCCAGTCTTGGAGAGAGACTCTTGAGGAGGTACATGCTCGTGGCTTCGACCTCACGGCCGATATCGAGAATGCGAAGGTATTGGAGGACGAGACCGGAGCTTTGCTTTTTGATGATGACGACTCCGCGAGTGGATCTGAGAGTGGAGGAGATGAAGATGAAGCTCCCGAAGATGCGGCTCCCGAGACGGATTAGGAACTTAGGACTTTTTTCTCCTTTTGTTTTTTGGTTTTTTGTGTAAGACCCTGTGTGGTCCTTGTAAATACTTTTCAAATATGAAAGATACTTTTTCTTTTTGTTTCGTCTCCGATTTCTTATTCATGATAAATTCTGTTTTGCCTTTGCCTTGTGCAAACTTTGTTGCGATCGGGTTGCTGCAACCTCTATAATCGAGTGAGCACTAGGTCGAACTTAGAGTAGAACAAACAATTAGGTTTTTTAATTAAGCGAGGGAGAGTCCCTGAGCTCAACAATATGTTCGGGATTTTAATTTCGGATGGCTTGATCGAAGCCATAAATGCACTATTTTTATAGCCGAGTTCGAACTCACAGTAACAGACTCCTTAAGGTTTGTATCGAGTAATCATGAGTCCTCGAACATAGTCGAGTGAATTATTATTTGAGCTTGAAACAGTGGAACCCTTAGGTTCGAATTGAGTGAGGACAAGATCTCAAACTCAAAGTTTATTGGCCCTTAGGCTCTTTAGATTGGGCAAATATGGCCTCTAAAAGATGGCTATTACTTCTCTCTTTTGGCTTAAAATACTTAGTAAAAATTTCTCTATGCCTTAGCATGTAATTTTTACCCATTGGATTTTTTGAAGGTTCAATGTCGATCGAAACCCCTTTGTTTTTATGCCTTACCATATTTGTGTTAGGATAATTTGATACCTCTTAAGGTTTTTCGAGGGCTGATTTTATTGAAGCCCTTTTGATTATTTTGATGAGGGTAGCCTTTTTTAACCGGTTTTTTTTAAAGATTTTGATGGCCTATTTTTATAGCGGGATTCGGACGTCTCCAATCCGCATTAGTTTGACCATAGCCTTTGGGTATGCCTCTTGGGCTTACTTCCCAATAACACTTAGATCTTGTTCAAAGCGTTAGTCCCCAAGAATTATGGCCTTGCCCTATGAGTTGAGGGGTGCCTCTTTGAGGTCTTTTAAATAATTCGAGCATGTCGATTGTCGATGGCAGTCCCCAAATATTCGAGGTGTATTTACACTTGGCCCTTGAACCTTTTACCGTTCGAGGTGTAATTTTACTTGGCCCTTGAGCCATCTTTCACAAAATCATAAGCATGGAGCTCGTATAATAGAAAATTTTCTTTGATACACAAGATATTTGATAATGAAAAATGCTTATTTGAATAATTTATACATGCGTCCATGTTTTTCCAGCGGGGCTCGACTAATCTATATGGACACGGTTCATTTGACCGTTTGGCCCATTACAAAGTTTTCTTTATCGAGACTCTTGACATGAAGTACTTTCCTCGAAAATATAACATCCGAGGGTGATGCCCCCCCAGTATTTGAGGTTGATTGTAAAGAAGCCTTGGATACTGTTGAATTGTCCCCAGACAACACATAATTGTTTCCTCGTTAAAAACCTCGCCGGAAAAACCCATTTGGGAAAAAAACCGATCTAAGGGAAAAGGAGTACAACGCGTGATTTAAAACATGAGGTCTCGATGTATTTGATCGAACACCTGCAGTAAGTTAGTATCGAATATATAAATGAAAAAGGGAGAAAGTCCTACCTTAGCAATAATATCGTTTGAGAAGTATATGTTCTAATTATTTGGCAGTTGTTCGTCGTCCATCGTGCCAAGCTTATAAGACCCCTTTCCGACGATGTCGAAGACTTGGTAGGGTCCTTCCCAATTTGGGATGAGCTTCCCTTCATTAGGATCTCGAGTAATGATAGTGACTTTCCTTAGGACTAAGTCCCCGACTCTGAAGTGACGAAGGTTGGTTCTTCTATTGTAGTATCTCACGATTCGTTTCTTTTGTGCAGCCATTCGAATGAGTGCAGCTTCTCATAATTCATCCAATAATTCGAGGCTAGTATTCATAGCCTCGTGATTTGAGTCTTTTGTTGTATGTCGAAACGTGGAACTGGGTCCCCTGACTTCGACTGGAATCAAAGCTTCGGAGCTATATATTAAGGAGAACGGGGTTGCCCCATACTGGACTTCGATGTTGTTCGATATGCCCAAAAGAATTCGGGTAGAATTCTATCCATTTCCCCTTAGCGTTGTTTAACCTTTTCTTTAGGTTTTGAATGATAGTGTTGTTCGTCGATTTGGTCTGTCCGTTCCCACTAGGATGATACGGCATTGATAATATCCTTTTTACTTTATGGTCTTCGAGGAATTTTGTCACTTTGCTGCCAATAAATTGTTTTCCATTGTTGCACACTATTTTGCCGGGTATCCCGAATCGGCACACGATGTGATCCCAGATGAAGTCTATAACCTCTTTCTCTCTTAGTTTCTCGAAAGCTTGTGCTTCAACCCATTTATAGAAGTAGTCAGTCATAAATAAAATGAACTTAGCTTTACCTGGGGCAGACGGTAGAGGGCCGACGGTAGAGGGACGACGGTATCCATACACCATTTCATGAATGGCCAAGGGGATAGGATCGGATGAAGTTGTTCTCAGAGATGGTGGATCATCGGTGCAAACCTTTGCATTTATCACATTTTCGAACAAACTCCTTAGTGTCTTTTTCCATGCTATCCCAGTAGTATCCTGCTCTAATGATTTGTTGAATCAATGATTTGCCGCCGGAGTGGTTCCCACAAGTGCCTTAATGGACCTCTCGTAAAACATAATCAGTGTCACCTGGTCCTAAACATAATGCCAATGGCCCATAGAATGTCCTTCTTTATAATGTTCCATCTTCAGCCAATGTAAATCGAGCAACTTTGGTTCGTAGGGCCCTCGACTCTTTAGGGCCTGATGGGAGCTTTCCATTTTTCAAGTATTCAATATATTTATTCCTCCAATCCAAGGTTAAGCTTGTAGAGTTTATCTCGGCATGACCTTACTCGATCACGGATCTCAAGAGTTGAACGACAGTCCCCGAGTTTATCTCATCCTCCTCGACCGATCCCAAATTTACAAGCGCATCAACCTCACTGTTTTCTTCTCGAGGTACATGTTGTAGAATCCATTCCTTGAAAAGGTGAAAAGTCACCTGCAGCTTGTCCAAATACCTTTGCATTCTTTCCTCTCGAACTTCGAAGGTTTTGCTTACTTGGTTGACCACCAGTAAAGAGTCACACTTGGCTTCAATGAAATCTGCTCCCAAGCTTTTAGCTAGATCGAGACCTGCAATCATGGCCTCATACTCGGCCTCATTATTAGTCAACTTAAAAGTTTTTATAGATTGCTTAATAGTGTTACCCGTGGGCGGCTTCAAAATGATGCCTAGCCCGGACCCCTTCACATTTGAAGCGCCATCTGTGAAAAGGGTCCATACCCCCAATGATGTACCCGATTTTAACAAGAGTTCCTTTTCAACTTTTGGTATGAGGGTTGGCGTGAAATCGCCAAGAAGTCTGCTAAAATTTGAGACTTGATGGTCGTTCGGGGTTGATATTCGATATCGTACCCACTGAGTTCGACGACCCATTTGGCCGATCGTCCCGACTGTTCGGGCTTGTGCAAAATATTACGAAGTGGGTAAGTGGTTGATATGCATATGGGGTGACATTGAAAATATGGTTTTAAATTTCTAGAGGCGCTTATCAGTGCAAGTGCCAATTTCTCTAAGTGTGGATATCTAGTTTTTGCTTCTTCTAAGGTTCGACTTACATAATAAACAGGAAATTCCTTACCTTGATCTTCTCGACTAGGACACGACTTACCGTGATTTCCGATACTGCCAAGTACAAGTAAAGTTTATCATGTGCTTTGGAGTATGAAGCAGCGGTGGGATCGATATGTATCATTTCAATTCCTCTAATGCCTGTTGGAATTCCGGGGTCCAGGCGAAATCGTTCTTCTTTTTGAGTAGAGAGAAAAATATGTGGCTTCAATCCGACGACCTCGAGATGAATCGGCCTAAGGCAGTTATCCGTTCAGTCAGACTCTGCACGGCTTTTACACTGTCCACGTCGGTGATGTCTTTAATGACCTTGATTTTATCGGGGTTGATCTCGAACCCCCTGATTTGACACCATGAAGTCAAGGAACTTTCCTGAACTGATTCCGAAAGCACATTTCTCGGGGTTGAGCTTCATGTTATATTTCCTTAAAATCACGAACGTTTCCTGCAAATGAGCCAAATGGTCCTCTGTGCTCAGGGACTTAACCAACATGTCATCAATATATACTTCCATTTACTTACCTATTTGTTCTTCGAACATTTTATTTACTAGGCTTTGGTAAGTAGCTCCTGCATTTTTTAGCCTGAAGGGCATTACATTATAACAATATGTTCTGTACCTGGTGATAATGAAGTCTTTTCTTGGTCTTCCGGGTTTATTTGAATTTTATAGTAACCGGAATAGGCATCGAGAAAAGTAAGGATCTCATGGACGGCCGTGGAGTCGATCATGCAATCGATGTTAGGAAGTGGAAAAGAATCTTTGGGGCATGCCTTGTTTAAATCCTTATAATCTACACATCCCTTTTTTAGGGACTACGACTACATTGGCTAACCATTCGGTTATTTTACCTCCCGAATGGACCCTATTTTGAGATGTTTAGTTACCTCGTCCTTTATGGATGTGTGCTTTACCTCAGACTGGGGTCTTCTCTTTTGCTTCATCAGTCTGAACTTAGGGTCCAGGCTTAATCGATGCGTTATTATCACCGGTGGGATCCCTGTCACGTCTAAGTGGGACCAAGCAAAACAATCTATGTTATCATTAAGAAATTGAATAAGCTTCTTCCTATGTTCGGGGGTTAACCATGTTCCCAAGTATACCTTTTGCTCGGGCAGGTACTCGATCAATATAACCTGTTCCAGATCTTCGACCGTTGATTTGGTGGCATCAGAATCTTCGGGAACGACAAAAGTTTGAGGGATCAGAAAATCCTCCTCCTCTTCTTCTATTTCCTTCTTCCCCGATTTGGTCGAGACTGATGGTAGTGCTTGCTATTTGTCTTCCTGTTTAGCTTTGATTCTCGACTTTTCCGAGGTTAATAACGTCGATATCAGTGTTACCTCATCGACCGCAAACATTTCCTTTGCAGCATGCTGCTCCCCATACACCATTTTTACACCGTCCGGCGTCGGGAATTTCATCATTTGGTGGAGAGTTAATGCCCTCATGTTGTGGATCCAAGGCCTTTCGATCAGGGTATTGTACCTCATGTCACCCTCAATTATGTGGAACTTGGTATTTTGAATGGTTCCAGCCACGTTCATCGGTAGGATAATCTCCCCTTTAGTTGTTTTACTAGCCATATTGAATCCATTTAAGACCTGAGTTGTAGGCACAATTTGATCCTGAAGGCCGAGCTGCTCCACGGCCCTCTATCGGATGATATTTTTTGAACTACCTGGATCCACTAAAACACATATAATTTGATCTTTATTTAATAAGATAGAAATTACCATAGCGTCGTTGTGGGGCTGAGAAACTCCTTCTGCTTCTTCGTCGTTAAACGATAAGGTTCCATCTGGCACATAATCTCGGGTTCATTTTTCCCTAGTGATTGATACCTTAATGCATTTGAATACGGGTCCCTGCAGAATTTTTACCCCACCGAAGATCATTTGAATAATGTTCGGGGGTTCCTCCTGTTCATTTTTCCTGTTGGAGTCCCTCTCTCGAAAATGATGCTTGGCACGATCACTGAAGAAATCTCGAAGGTGGCCCTCGTTGAATAGACGGGCTACCTCTTCCCTTAATTGCCTGCAATCCTCGATCATGTGACCATGCGTGCCATGATACTTGCACATCAAATTTGGGTTTCTTTGAGAAGGATCGGTATGTATTGGTCTGGTCCATCTAATATCTTTGATCCTTCCGATTGCCGATACAATGCTGATGCATCGATGCTAAAATTATACTCTGATAATCGAGGTGCCTCTGTGGGATCGGCATACTTGTCAAAATCACTTTTTCTCATAAATCCCCGAGAATTCTGTCCTCGATCACTTCTTCGATCATTTCGGGTAGAACTGCGCCCCGGACCATTGTTTCTTCGATCTGCGGTGTATGGTTGATATCGGTCTTTGTTCAACCTTGTCTCCCTATCGACGTCCCTCTTATTGTTAATTGCCGACCAATTTGGGTGCACTGAACCGATAGGGGCTGCTAGTTGGTCGTCTTCGACCCCGATCTTCAATTGGTATCAATTATGCACATCCGCCTAAGTTACAGTTGGATACTCGATCAAATTTTTTTCAACTGATGTGATGCTATCGAACTCCATTCATTCAACCCTTAGGTTAAAGCTTGAACGGCCCAATCATCTGTGACCGGTGGAAACTCCATGCGTTCCATTTGAAATCGGGACACGAACTCCCTCAGCATATTAAAAAGATCCGATTTCCTTGTTGCGACCTTTATGGCCCCGGCGTGCGACTTCACCAAAGAATCTACTAACATGACAAATGAGTCGATGGAATTTGGTGGTAGGTTGTGATACCAAATCATCGCTCCCTTTGACAGGGTCTCTCCGAACTTTTTCAACAATACAGATTCGATTTCATCATCTTCTAAATCGTTACCGTTGATGGCACATGTATAGGAAATAACATGCTCGTTGGGGTCCGTGGTCCCATTATATTTGGGTATGTACGGCATACAAAACTTCTTTGGAATGGGCTTCGGAGATGCACTTGGAGGAAATGGATTTTGTACAAACTTCTTCAAATCCATCCCTTTCAAGATTGGTGGTGCCCCTGATATCTGATCAACTCGGGAGTTGTATATTTCCATTTTTTTATCATTGGCGTCGATTTTCTTCTCCCCTTCTTCAATTCTTTTGGTGAGCTCCTCGAGCATTTTCATTATCACAGGATCAATCCCCTATTCTTTACCATTCGACCTTCCCGGTACTAGCTCGGTATGGAGAGTAATTTCCGGATCGACCCTATTCGGAGCTCTGTCTTGATTTTGTAACTGAGCAATAGCGTCGTGCCGAGCCTGAAGCATCTCAAATATTACTTGGAGACTAACTCCTTTGTCTCCTCTGCCCTGTGTTCCTTGGCCACATGATCGGCCTTCTATGTGTTCACGCCCATCGAGATATGTTCCTAGGTCCGCATTTAGAGCAACGTGCGAACTGACATCAACAGGGTTGGCAACCGGTGCTCCCCCGAGATTAGCCTTTGGTACCTCGACTTCTGGAGCAATCACATTTTCGTTTTCCCCATGGAATCTGATCACGCTCAACTATGTCTAATAAAAGACTAAGCGGGCGTTGCAATTATAATCGGGGGTATTATACCCCGAGTCGATCCTACGGGGAATTTACGTGTCAATTAATTCGTCAGAATACGCAACTTTTACTCAATCAATTCTCACAAGACATTTTAATATAACTTGGTGATGTTTTACTAATTCTACTAACAATAATAATAAACTAGAAATTACTAACAATGTGTTGTAAATAATGATAATAAAGNATTAATCATCTCTATCAATCATGAACACCCTATCTACCATAAATCTCTCTCAAGTAATTATGATAATTTACTAGACGCACTCTTTCAAGTTACGCTAGCTAGATTTCAGTACAGTTCACTTTAGATTGCACCCAAGGTCTCGTTATCTCTAATTCAACCTCTAAACCCTCGGTTATGAATTTCGTCTATACTCCGGGAGTGG
>ML328233.1:6318-39204 GCA_005239505.1 Nicotiana paniculata | reverse complement strand
CGTCCGGCCTGGACTATGGCAGGCGATATTACAGGCACGGCTGGCGGAATTCCAGTTTAATTTTCATAAAATTCAAAAAAATGCAACTTGATCATTTCGAAACATTGGTTATGGTTCCTTCGGTCATATTTGATATCCCAGACAAATATCATATGATCCGGTACCGGCTCCGTACCAAGGCGTCCGGCCTGGACCATGGCAGGCAATAATACAGGCACGATTGGCGAAATTCCAGTTTAATTGCCATAAAATGCCAAAAAATGTAACTTGAACATTTTGAAGCGTTGGTTATGGTTCCTTCGGTCATATTTGATATCCCGAAAAAATATCATGCGATCCGATACCGGCTACGTACCAAGGCCTCCGGTCTGGAACATGGCAAGCGATAATACAGGCACGACTTGGCGGAACTCCAGTTTAATTTCCAAAAAATTCCGAATAATGTAACTTGATCCTTTCGAAAAGTTGGTTATGGTTTCTTGGGTTGTAATTAATGTCCCGGACAAATATCATGCGATCCTGTACCGACTCCGTACCAAGGCGTCCGACGTGGACCATGGCAGGAGATAATATAGGCACGACTGGCGGAATTCCAGTTTAATTGCCATAAAATGCCAAAAAATGTAATTTGATCATTTCGAAACGTTGGTTATGGTTCCTCGGGTCGTATTTGATGTCCCGGACAAATATCATGCGATCCGGTATCGGCTCCGTACCAAGGCATCCGATTTGGACCATTGGAGGCGATAATACAGGCACGACTGGCGGAATTCCAATTTAATTGCCATAAAATGCCAAAAAATGTAACTTTATCATTTCCAAGTGTTGGTTATGGTTACTTGGGTCATATTTGATGTCCAGGTCAAACATCATGTGATCCGGTACCGGCTTCGTACCAAGGCATCCGGCCTGGACCATGGCAGGCGATATTACAGGCACGACTAGTGGAATTCCAGTTTAATAGCCATAAAATGCCAAAAAATGTAACTTGATTATTTCCAAGCATTGTGGTTCTTTAGGTCGTATTTGATGTCCGAAGAAATATCATGCGATCCGGTACCGGCTTTGTACCAAGAGGTCCAGCCTGGACCATGGCATGCGATAATATAAGCACGATTGGCGGAATTCAAGTTTAATTGCCATAAATTGCAAAAAAATGTAACTTGATCATTTAGAAGCGTTGGTTATGGTCCTTGGGTCGTATTTGATGTCCTGGACAAATATCATGAGATTTGGTACAGGCTCCATACCGAGGAGTCCGACCTGGACCATGGCAGGCGATAATACATGCATGACTGGCGGAATTCAAGTTTAATTGCCATAAATGCCAAAAAAAGTAACTTGATCATTTCGAAGCGTTGGTTATGGTTACTTGGGTCATATTTGATATCTCGGACAAATATCATGCGATTCAGTACCGGCTATGTACCACGGCGTCCGGCGTGGACCATGGCAGGCGATACTAGAGGCACGACTCACGGAATTCCAATTTAATTGCCATAAAATGTCAAAAAGGTAACTTGACCATTTCTAAGAGTTGGTTAAGGTTTCTTAGGTCGTATTTGATGTCCCGGAGAAATATCATGTGATCCGGTATCGGCTCCATACCAAGGCGTCCGACCTGGACCATGGCAGGCGATAATACAAGCACGACTGGCGGAATTCCAGTTTAATTGCCATAAAATACCAACAAATGTAACTTGATTATTTCGAAGCGTTGGTTATGGTTGCTTGGGTCATATTTGATATCCCGGACAAATATCATGCGCTCCGGTACCGGCTCCGTACCGAGGAGTCCGACCTGGACCATGGCCGGCGATAATACATGCACGACTGATGGAATTCCACTTTAATTGCCATAAAATGTCAAAAAATATAACTTGATCATTTTGAAGCGTTGGTTATGGTTCCTTGGGTCGTATTTTATGTCCTGGAGAAATATCATGTGATTCGGTACCGGCTCCGTACCAAGGCGTCTAGCATGGACTATGGCAGGCGATAATACAGGCACGGCTGGCGGAATTCCAGTTTAATTGCCATAAAATTCCAAAAAATGTAACTTGATCATTTCGAAGCAATGGTTATGGTTCCTTGGGTCGTATTTGATGTCCCAGACCAATATTATGTGATTCGGTACCGGCTACGTACCAAGGCATCTGGCCTGGAACATGGCAGGCGATATACAGGCAGGACTTGGCGGGATTCTAGTATAATTGCCATAAAATTCCAAAAAATGTAACTTGGTCCTTTCCAAGAGTTGGTTTTTGTTTCTTGGGTTGTATTTGATGTCCCCGAAGAATATCATGCAGTCCGGTACCAGCTCTGTACCAAGGCATCTGGCTTAGACCATGGCAGACGATAATACATGCACGATTGGCAGAATTCCAATTTAATAGCCATAAAATACCAAAAAATGTAACTTAATCATTTCCAAGCGTTGTGGTTCCTTGGGTCGTATTTGATGTCCCGGAGAAATATCATGCGATCCGGTACCGGCTCCATACCAAGGCGTCCGGCCTGGACCGTGGCAGGCGATAATACATGCACGACTGGCGGAATTCCAATTTAATTGCCATAAAATGCCAAAAAATGTAATTTGATTATTTTGAAGCGTTAGTTATTGTTCCTTGGGTCGTATTTGATGTCCTGGAGAAATTTCATGCTATCCAGTACCGGCTCCGTACCAAGGCGTCTGATCTGGACCATGGCAGGCGATAATACATGCACGAATGGCGGAATTCTAGTTTAATATCCATAAAATGCCAAAAAATGTAACTTGATCATTTCGAAGCGTTAGTTATGGTTCCTTGGGTCGTATTTTATGTCCCGCACAAATATCATGTGACTCGGTACCGGCTACGTACCAAGGCGTCCGGCCTGGACCATGACAGACGATAATAAAGGCACGACTCGCGGAATTCAAGTTTAATTGCCATAAAATGCCAAAAAATGTAACTTGATCATTTCGAAGCGTTCGTTATGGTTCCTTAGGTCGTATTTGATGTCCCGGAGAAATATCATGTGATCCGGTACCGGCTCCATACCAAGGCGTCCGGCCTGGACTATGACAGGCGATATTATAAGCACGGCTAGCAGAATTCCAGTTTAATTGCCATAAAATTCAAAAAAAAGTATCTTGATCATTTCGAAACGTTGGTATGGTTCCTTCGGTCATATTTGATATCCAGGACAAATATCATGCAATCCGGTACCGGATCCGTACCAAGGTGTCCGGCCTGGACCATGGCAAGCGATAATACAGGCACGACTGGCGGAATTCCATTTTAATTGCCATAAAATGCCAAAAAATGTAACTTGAACATTTTGAAGCGTTGGTTATGGTTCCTTCGGTCACATTTGATATCCTGGACAAATATCAAGCGATCCGATACCGGCTACATACCAAGGCGTCCGGCCTGGAACATGGCAAGCGATAATACAGGCACGACTTAACGGAACTCTAGTTTAATTGCCAAAAAATTCAAAATAATGTAACTTGATCCTTTAGAAGAGTTGGTTATGGTTTCTTGGGTTGTAATTTATGTCCCGGACAAATATCATGCGATCCGATACCGTCTCCGTACCAAGGCGTCCGGCCTGGATCATGGCAGGAGATAATACAGGCACGACTGACGGAATTCCAGTTTAATTGCCATAAAATGCCAAAAAATGTAATTTGATCATTTCGAAGCGTTGGTTATGGTTCCTTGGGTCGTATTTTATGTCCCACACAAATATCATGCGACTCAGTACAGGCTACGTACCAAGGCGTCCGGCCTGGACCATGACAGACGATAATACAGGCACCACTCACGGAATTCAAGTTTAATTGCCATAAAATGCCAAAAAATGTAACTTGATCATTTTGAAGCGTTCGTTATGGTTCCTTAGGTCATATTTGATGTCCCGGAGAAATATCATGTGATCCTGTACCGGCTCCATACCAAGGCGTCCGGCCTGGACTATGGCAGGCGATATTATAAGCACGACTGGCATAATTCCAGTTTAATTGCCATAAAATTCAAAAAAAAGTAACTTGATCATTTCGAAACGTTGGTTATGGTTCCTTCGGTCATATTTGATATCCCAGACAAATATCATGAAATCCGGTACCGGATCCGTACCAAGGTGTCCGGCATGGACCATGGCAAGCGATAATACATGCACGACTGGCGGAATTCCATTTTAATTGCCATAAAATGCCAAAAATGTAACTTGAACATTTCGAAGCGTTGGTTATGGTTCCTTCGGTCACATTTGATATCCTGGATAAATATCAAGCGATCCGATACCGGCTACATACCAAGGCGTCCGGCCTGGAACATGGCAAGCGATAATACATGCACGACTTAACGGAACTCCAGTTTAATTGCCAAAAAATTCAAAATAATGTAACTTGATCCTTTCGAAGAGTTGGTTATGGTTTCTTGGGTTGTAATTTATGTCTCGGACAAATATCATGCGATTCGATACCGGCTCCGTACCAAGGCGTCCGGCCTGGATCATGGCAGGAGATAATACAGGCACGACTGGCAAAATTCCAGTTTAATTGCCATAAAATGCCAAAAATGTAATTTGATCATTTCGAAGCGTTGGTTATGGTTCCTTGGGTCGTATTTGATGTCCCGGAAAAATATAATGCGATCCAGTATCGGCTCCGTACCAAGGCATCCGGCCTGGACCATTGCAGGCGATAATAGAGGCACCACTGGCGGAATTCCAATTTAATTGCCATAAAATGCCAAAAAATGTAACTTTATCATTTCCAAGCGTTGGTTATGGTTACTTGGGTCATATTTGATGTCCAGGTCAAATATCATGTGATCCGGTACCGGCTTCGTACCAAGGCATCCGGCCTGGACCATGGCAGGCGATAATACATGCACGACTGGCTGAATTCTAGTTTATTTTCCATAAAATGCCAAAAAATGTAACTTGATCATTTCAAAGTGTTGGTTATGGTTCCTTGTGTTTTATTTGATGTCCCAGACAAATATCATGCGATCCGGTATCATCTCCGTACCAAGGCGTCCGGCCTGGACCATGGCAGGCGATAATAGAGGCACGACTGGCGGAATTCCAGTTTAATTGCCATAAAATGCCAAAAAATGTAACTTGATCATTTCGAAGCACTGGTTATTGTTCCTTGGTTCATATTTAATATACTAGACAAATATCATGCGACCCGGTACCGGCTCCGTACCAAGGCGTCCGGCCTGGACCATGGCATGCGCTAATATAGGCACGACTGGCGAAATTCCAGTTTAATTGCCATAAAATGGCAAAAATTATAACTTGATCATTTCGAAGAGTTGGTTATGGTTCCTTGGGTCATATTTCATATCCCGGACAAATATCATGGGACTCAGTACCGACTTCATACCAAGGCGTCCGGGCTGGACCATGGCAGGCGATAATACAGGCACGATTGTCGGAATTGCAGTTTAATTGCGATAAAATGCCAAAAAATGTAACTTGAAATTTCGAAGCGTTGTTTATGGTTCCTTCGGTCATATTTGAAATCCCGGAAAAATATCATGCGATCCGGTACCGGCTCCGTACCAAGGCGTTCGGTCTGGACCATGGCAGCCGATAATACAGGCACGACTGACGGAATTCCAGTTTAATTGCCATAAAATGACAAAAATATAAATTGATCATTTCGAAGCATTGGTTATGGTTCCTTGTGTCGTATTTGATGTCTCGGAAATATATCATGAGATTTGGTACTGGCTCCATACCAATGAGTCCGACCTGGACCATGGCAGACGATAATACATGCATGACTGGCGGAATTCAAGTTTAATTGCCATAAAATGCCAAAAAAAGTAACTTGATCATTTTGAAGCGTTGGTTATGGTTAATTGGGTCATATTTGATGTCCTGGACAAATATCATGCGATTCGGTACCGGCTATGTACCACGGCGTCCGGCCTGGACCATGGTAGGCCATAATACAGGTACGACTGACGGAATTCAAGTTTAATTGCCATAAAATGCCAACAAATGTAATATGATCATTTCGAAGCGTTGGTTATGGTTCCTTGGGTCGTATTTGATGTCCCGGACAAATATCATGCGATCCCGTATCGGCTCCGTACCAAGGCATCCGGCCTGGACCATTGCAGGCGATAATACATACACGACTGGCGGAATTCCAATTTAATTGCCATAAAATGCCAAAAAATGTAACTTGATCATTCCGAAGCATTGGTTATGGTTCCTTGGGTCGTATTTGATGTCTCAAACAAATGTCATGCGATCCGGTACCGGCTTCGTACCAAGGCGTCCGGCCTGGACCATGGCAGGCAAAAATAAAGGCATGACTGGCGGAATTCCAGTTTAATTGCCATAAAATGCCAAAAAATGTAATTTGATCATTTCGAAGTGTTGGTTATGGTTCCTTGGGTCGTATTTGATGTCCTGGAGAAATGTCATGCGATCCGATACCGGTTTCGTACCAAGGCATCCGTCCTGGACCATGGCAAGCGATAATACAGGCATGACTGGCGGAATTCCAGTTTAATTGCCATAAAATGCCAAAAAATGTAACTTTATCATTTTGAAGCATTGGTTATGGTTCCTTGGGTCGTATTTGATGTCCCGTACAAATATCATGAGATCCGGTACCGCTTCCATACCAAGGCGTCCGCCCTGGACCATGGCAGGTGATAATACAGGCACGACTGGCGGAATTTCAGTTTAATTGCCATAAAATGCCAAAAAATTTAATTTGATCATTTCGAAGCGTTGGTAATGGTTCCTTGGGTCGTATTTGATGTCCCTGAGAAATATCATGTGATCCAGTACCGGCTCAGTACCAAGGCGTGCGGCCTGGTCTATGGCAGGCAATAATACAGGCACGGCTGGCGGAATTCCAGTTTAATTGCCATAAAATTCCAAAAAATGTAACTTGATCATTTCGAAGAGTTGGTTATGAATCCTTAGGTTTTATTTGATGTCCCTTACAAATATCATGCGATTCGGTACCGGCTACGTACCAAGGCGTCCGGCCTGGACCATGGAAGGAGATAATGCAGGCACGACTTGGTGGAATTCAAGTTTAATTGCCACAAAATGCCAAAAAATGTAACTTGATCCTTTCGAAGAGTTGGTTATGTTTTCTTGGGTTGTATTTGATGTCTCGGAAAAATATCATGCGATCCGGTACCGAATCCATACCAAGGTGTCCGGCTTGGATCATGGATGGCGATAATACAGGCACGACTTGGCAGAATTCCAGTTTAATTGCCATAAAATGCCAAAAAATGTAACTTGATCCTTTCGAAGAGTTGGTTATGTTTTCTTGGGTTGTATTTGATGTCTCGGAAAAATATCATGCGATCCGGTACCGAATCCATACCAAGGTGTCCGGCTTGGATCATGGATGGCGATAATACAGGCACGACTTGGCAGAATTCCAGTTTAATTACCATAAAATGCAAAAAAAAGGTAACTTGACCATGTCAAAGAGTTGGTTATGGTTACTTGGGTTCTGTTTGAATTCCCATAAAATTACCATGCGATCCGATACCGGCTCCATACCAAGGCGTCCGGCCTGAACCATGGATGGCGATAATACAGGCATGACTGGCGGGATTCTAGTTTAATTGCCATAAAATGCCACAAAATGTAACTTGATCATTTTGAAGCGTTGGTTATGGTTTCTTGGGTCAGATTTAATGTCCCGAACGAATATCATGTGATTCGGTACCAGCTATGTACCACGGCGTCCGGCCTGGACCATGGCAAGCGATAATACAGGCACGACCGACGGAATTCCAGTTTAATTGCCATAAAATGCCAAAAAATGTAATTTAATCATTTCGAAGCGATGGTTATGGTTCCTTGGGTTGTATTTGATGTCTCGGACAAATGTCATGCGATCCGGTACCGGCTTCGTACCAAGGCGTCCGGCCTGGACCATGGCAGGCGAAAATACAGGCATGACTGGCGGAATTCCAGTTTAATTGCCATAAAATACCAGAAAATGTAACTTGATAATTTTGAAACGTTGGTTATGGTTCCTTGGGTCGTATTGATGTCTCGGACAAATGTCATGCGATTCGGTACCGGCTTCGTACCAAGGCGTCCGGCCTGGACCATGACAGGCAAAAATACAAGCATGACTGGCGGAATTCTAGTTTAATTGCCATAAAATGCCAAAAAATGTAATTTGATCATTTCGAAGTGTTGGTTATGGTTCCTTGGGTCATATTTGATGTCCTAGAGAAATATCATGCGATCCGATACCGTTTCCGTACCAAGGCATCCGTCCTGGACCATGGCAAGCGATAATACAGGCATGACTGGCGAAATTCCAGTTTAATTGCCATAAAATGCTAAAAAATGTAACTTGATCATTTCGAAGCGTTGGTTATGGTTACTTGGGTCATATTTGATATCTCGAACAAATATCATGAGATCCGGTACCGACTCCGTACCAAGGCGTCCGGCCTGGACCATGGCAGGTGATAATACAGGCACGACTGGCGGAATTTCAGTTTAATTGCCATAAAATGCCAAAAAATGTAATTTGATCATTTCGAAGCGTTGGTTGTGGTTCCTTGGTCGTATTTGATGTCCCTGAGAAATATCATGTGATCCAGTACCGGCTCAGTACCAAGGCGTGCGGCCTGGACTATGGCAGGCAATAATACAGGCACGGTTGGTGGAATTCCAGTTTAATTGCCATAAAATTCCAAAAAATGTCACTTGATCATTTCGAAGCGTTGGTTATGAATCCTTAGGTTGTATTTGATGTCCCGTACAAATATCATGCGATTCGGTACTGGCTACGTACCAAGGCGTCCGGCCTGGACCATGGAAGGAGATAATGCGGGCACGACTTGGTGGAATTCAAGTTTAATTGCCATAAAATGCCAATAAATGTAACTTGATCCTATCAAAGAGTTGGTTATGTTTTCTTGGGTTGTATTTGATGTCTCGGAAAAATATCATGCGATCCGGTACCGGATCGATACCAAGGCGTCCGGCTTGGACCATGGATGGCGATAATACAGGCACGACTTGGCAGAATTCCAGTTTAATTACCATAAAATGCAAAAAAAGGTAAATTGACCATGTCGAAGAGTTGGTTATGGTTCGTTGGGTTGTGTTTGAATGCCCATAAAATTATCATGCGATCCGATACCGGCTCAATACCAAGGCCTCCGGCCTGAACCATGGATGGCGATAATACGGGCATGACTGGCGAAATTCCAGTTTAATTGCCATAAAATGCTAAAAAATGTAACTTGATCATTTCGAAGCATTGGTTATGGTTCCTTGGGTCGTATTTGATGTCCCGGAGAAATATCATGTGATCCAGTACCGGCTCAGTACCAAGACGTGCGGCCTGGACTATGGCAGGCAATAATACAGGCACGGCTGGCGGAATTACAGTTTAATTGCCATAAAATTCCAAAAAATGTAACTTGATCATTTCGAAGCGTTGGTTATGAATCCTTAGGTTGTATTTGATGTCCCGTACAAATATCATGCAATTCGGTACCGGCTACGTACCAAGGCGTCCGGCCTGGACCATGGAAGGAGATAATGCGGGCACGACTTGGCGGAATTCAAGGTTAATATCCATAAAATGCCAAAAAATGTAACTTGATCCTTTCGAAGAGTTGGTTATGGTTTCTTGGGTTGTATTTGATGTCTCAGAAAAATATCATGCGATCCGGTACCAGATCCATACCAAGGCGTCAGGCTTGGACCATGGATGGCGATAATACGGGCATTACTGGCGAAATTCCAGTTTAATTGCCATAAAATTCCAAAAAATGTAACTTGATCCTTTCGAAGAGTTGGTTATGGTTTCTTGGGTTGTATTTGATGTCTCAGAAAAATATCATGCGATCCGGTACCAGATCCATACCAAGGCGTCCGGCTTGGACCATGGATGGCGATGATATAGGCACGACTTGGCAGAATTCCAGTTTAATTACCATAAAATGCAAAAAAAAGGTAACTTGATCATTTCAAAGAGTTGGTTATGGTTCCTTGGGTTGTGTTTTAATGCCCATAAAATTATCATGTGATCCGATACCGGCTCCATACCAAGGCGTCCGGCCTGAACCATGGATGGCGATGATACATGCATGACTGGCGGAATTCCAGTTTTAATTGCAATAAAATGCCAAAAAGTGTAACTTGATCATTTCGAAGCATTGGTTATGGTTCCTTGGGTCGTATTTGATGTCCAGGACAAATATGGTGTGAATCGGTACCGGCTCTGCACCAAGGCGTCCGGCCTGGACCATGGCAGGCGCTAATACAGGCACGACTGGCGGAATTCCCGTTTAATTGCCATAAAATACCAAAAAATGTAACTTGATCATTGCGAAACGTTGGTTATGGTTCCTTGGGTCATATTTAATGTCCCGAACAAATATCATGCGACCCGTCACCGGCTCCGTGCCAAGACATCCGGCCTAGACCATGGCAGGCGATAATACAGGCACGACTAGCGGAATTCCAGTTTAATCGCTATAAAATGCCAAAAATGTAACTTGATCATTTCAAAGAGTTGGTTATGGTTCCTTGGGTGGTATTTGATTTCCCGAAAAAATATCATGTGATCCGGTACCGCCTCCATACCATGGCGTCCGGCCTGGACCATGGATGGTGATAATACAGGCACGACTGGAAAAATTCTAGTTTAATTACCATATAATGCTAAAATATTTAACTTGATCATTTCGAAGCGTTGGTTATGGTTCATTGGGTCATTAATGTCCCCAACAAATATCATGCGACCCGGTACCGACACCGTACCAAGGCGTCCGGCTTGGACCATGGCAGGCGATAATACATGCACGACTTGGCGAAATTCCAGTTTAATTTCCATAGAATGCCAAAAAATGTAACTTGATCATTTCGAAGAATTGGTTATAGTTCCTTGGGTTGTATTTGATTTCCCAGAAAAATATCATGCGATCCGGTACCGGCTCAATAGCAAGGCGTCCGGCCTGGACCTTGGATGGCGATAATACAGGCACGGCTGGCGGAATTCCAGTTTAATTGCCATAAAATAACAAAAAATGTAATTTGATCATTTCGAAGCATTGGTTATGGTTCCTTCGGTCGTATTTGATGTCCTGGAGAAATATCATGCGATACGGTACCGGCTCCGTACTAAGGCATCCGGCCAGGACCATGGCAGGTGCTAATATAGGCACGACTGGCGGAATTCCAGTTTAATTGCCATAAAATACCAAAAAATGTAACTTGATCATTACGAAGCATTGGTTATGGTTCCTTGGGTCGTATTTGATGTCCCAAACAAATGTCATGCGATCCGGTAACGGCTTCGTATCAAGGCGTCCGGTCTGAACCATGGTAGTCGATAATACAGGCACGACTTGGCGGAATATCAGTTTAATTGCCATAAAATGCCAAAAAATGTAACTTGATCATTTCGAAGAGATGGTTATGGTTCCTTAGCTCGTATTTGATGTCCCAGAAAAATATTATGCGATCCGGTACCGGATCCATACCAAGGTGTCCAGGTTGGACCATGGATGGCGATAATACATGCACGACAGCTGGAATTCCAACTTAATTTCCATAAAATTCCAAAAAATGTAACTTGATCATTTCGAAGCATTGGTTATAGTTCCTTGGGTCATATTTGATGTCCCATACAAATATCATGCTATCCGGTACCGGCTCCGTGCCAAGGCGTTCGGCCTGGACCATTATAGGTGATAATACAGGCAAGACTGGCAGAAGTTCAGTTTAATTTCCATAAAATGCCAAAAACTGTAACTTGATCATTTCGAAGCGTTGGTTATGGTTCCTTGGGTCGTGCCTGTATTATCGCCTGCAATGGTCCAGGCCGGACGCCTTGGTATGAAGCCGGTACCGAGTCCCATGATATTTGTCCAGGATATGAAATATGACCCAAGGAACCATAACAAACGCTTCGAAATGATCAAGTTACATTTTTTGCCATTTTATGGCAATTAAACTGAAATTCCGCCAGTCGTGCCTATATTAGCGCCTACCATGGTCCAGGCCGGACGCCTTGGTACGGAGCCGGTACTGGGTGGCATGATATTTGTCTAGGAAATTAAATATGACCCAAGGAACCATAACCAACGCTTCGAAATGATCAAGTTACATTTTTTGGCATTTTATGGCAATTAAACTGGAATTCCGCCAGTCGTGCCGCTATTATCGCCTCCCATGGTCCAGGCCGGACACTTTGGTACGGAGCCAATACCGGATCACATGATATTTTTCTGGGACATCAAATAAAACACAAGGAACCATAACCAACACTTGGAAATGATCAAGTTACATTTTTTGGCATTTTATGGAAAATAAACTGGAATTCCGCCAGTCGTGCATGTATTATCGCTTACCATGGTCCAGGACGGATGCCTTGGTACGAAGCCGGTACCTGATCACATGATATTTGACCTGGACATCAAATATGACCCAAGTAACCATAACCAATGCTTGGAAATGATAAAGTTACATTTTTTGGCATTTTATGGAAATTAAACTGGAATTCCGCCAGTCGTGCATGTATTATCGCTTACCATGGTCCAGGACGGATGCCTTGGTACGAAGCCGGTACCTGATCACATGATATTTGACCTGGACATCAAATATGACCCAAGGAACCATAACCAACGCTTCGAAATGATCAAGTTACATTTTTTGGCATTTTATGGAAATTAAACTGGAATTTTGTCAGTCATGCCTGTATTATCGCTTGGACTGGTCCAGGCCGGATGCCTTGGTACAGAACCGATACTGGATCGCATGATATTTCCCCAGGACATCAAATATGACCCAAGGAACCATAACCAACACTTTGAAATGATCAAATTACATTTTTTGGCATTTTATGGCAATTAAACTGGAATTTTGTCAGTCATGCCTGTATTATCGCTTGGACTGGTCCAGGCCGGATGCCTTGGTACAGAACCGATACTGGATCGCATGATATTTCCCCAGGACATCAAATATGACCCAAGGAACCATAACCAACGCTTCGAAATGATCAACTTACATTTTTTGGCATTTTATGGCAATTAAACTGGAATTCTGCTAGTCATGCATGTATTATCGCTTGCCATGGTCCAAGCCGGATGCCTTGTTACGGAACCGGTACCGGATCACATGATATTTCTCTAGGACATCAAATATGACCCAAAGAACCATAACCAACTCTTCGAAATGATCAACTTACATTTTTTGGCATTTTATGGCAATTAAACTTGAATCCCGCCAGTCATGCCTGTATTTTTGCCTGCCATGGTCCAGGCCGGACGCCTTGGTACGAAGCCGATACCGGATTGCATGACATTTTTCCGGGACATCAAATATGACCCAACGAACCATACCAATGCTTCGAAATGATCTAGTTACATTTTTTGGCATTTTATGGCAATTAAATTGGAATTCCGCCAGTCGTGCCTGTATTATCGCCTGCAATGGTCCAGGCCGGATGGCTTGGTACTGAGCCGATACCGGATTGCATGATATTTGTTCGGGACATCAAATACGACCCAAGGAACCATAACCAATGCTTCAAAATGATCAAATTACATTTTTTGGCATTTTATGGCAATTAAACTGGAATTCCGTCAGGCGTGCCTGTATTATCGCCTGCCATGGTCCAGGCGGGACGCCATGGTACATAGCTGGTACCGAATCACATGATATTTGTCCGGGACATCAAATATGACACAACTAACCATAACCAACGCTTCGTAATGATCAAGTTACTTTTTTGGCATTTTATGGCAATTAAACTTGAACTCCGCCAGTCATGCATGTATTATCGCATGCCATGGTCCAGGCCGGACGCCGTGGTACATAGACGGTACTGAATCTCGTGATATTTGTCCGATACATCAAATATGACACAAGGAACCATAACCAACGCTTCGAAATGATCAATTTACATTTTTCTCATTTTATGGCAATTAAACTGGAATTCCGTCAGTCGTGCCTGTATTATCGCCTGCCATGGTCCAGACCGGACGCCTTGGTACGGAGCTGGTACCGGATCGCATGAAATTTGTCCG
This sequence comes from Nicotiana paniculata, assembly GCA_005239505.1. NCBI lineage: Eukaryota > Viridiplantae > Streptophyta > Magnoliopsida > Solanales > Solanaceae > Nicotiana > Nicotiana paniculata. The sequence goes on along the minus strand of ML328233.1, from coordinate 25,150 downwards.
GGATATCAAATATGACCAAAGGAACCATAACCAACGCTTCGAAATTTCAAGTTACATTTTTGAATTTTATGGCAATTAAACTAGAATTCCGACAATCGTGCATGTATTATCGCCTACCATGGTCCAGGCCGGACGCCTTGGTATGAAGCCGGTACCGAGTCCCATGATATTTTTTCGGGATATGAAATATGACCCAAGGAACCATAACCAACGCTTCGAAATGATCAAGTTACAGCTTTTGCCATTTTATGGTAATTAAACAGGAATTTCGCCAGTCGTGCCTATATTAGCGCCTGCCATGGTCCAGGCGGGACGCCTTGGTACCGAGCCGGTACCGGGTCGCATGATATTTGTCTAGGAGATTAAATATGACCCAAGGAACCATAACCAATGCTTCGAAATGATCAAATTACATTTTTTGGCATTTTATGGCAATTAAACTGGAATTCCGCCAGTCGTGCCTCTATTATCGCCTCCCATGGTCCAGGCCGGACGCCTTGGTACGGATCCGATACCGGATCACATGATATTTGTTTGGGACATCAAATAAAACACAAGGAACCATAACCAACACTTCGAAATAATCAAGTTTCATTTTTTGGCATTTTATGGAAAATAAACTGGAATTCCGCTAGTCGTGCATGTATTATCGCCTGCCATGGTCCAGTACGGATGCCTTGGCACGAAGCCGGTACCGTATCACATGATATTTGACCCGGACATCAAATATGACCCAAGTAACCATAACCAATTCTTGGAAATGATAAAGTTACATTTTTTGGAATTTTATGGCAATTAATTGGAATTCCGCCAGTCGTGCCTATATTATCACCTGCAATGGTCCAGGCCGGATGCCTTGGTATGGAGCCGATACCGGATCGCATGATATTTGTCCGGGACATCAAATACGACCCAAGGAACCATAACCAATGCTTCGATATGATCAAATTACATTTTTGGCATTTTATGGCAATGAAACTGGAATTCCGCCAGTCGTGCCTGTATTATCTCCTGCCATGGTCCACACCGGACGCCTTGGTACGGAGCCGGTACCGGATCGCATGATATTTTTCTTGGACATCAATTACAACCTAAGAAACCATAACCAACTCTTCGAAAGGATCAAGTTACATTATTTGGAATTTTCTGGCAATTAAACTGGAGTTCCGCCAAGTCGTGCCTGTATCATCGCTTGCCATGTTCCAGGTCGGACGCCTTGGTACGTAGCCGGTATCGGATCGCATGATATTTGTCCGGGATATCAAATTTGACAGAAGGAACCATAACCAACGCTTCGAAATGTTCAAGTTACATTTTTTGGCATTTTATGGCAATTAAATTGGAATTCCGCCAGTCGTGCCTGTATTATCGCCTGCCATGGTCCAGGCCGGACGCCTTGGTACGTAGCCGGTATCGGATCGCATGATATTTTTCCGGGATATCAAATATGACCCAAGGAACCATAACCAACGTTTCGAAATGATCAAGTTACATTTATTTGAATTTTATGGCAATTAAACTGGAATTCTGCCAGCCGTGCCTGTAATATCGCCTGCCATAGTCCAGGCCGGACGCCTTGGTATGGAGCCGGTACCGGATCACATGACATTTCCCCGGGACATCAAATACGACCTAAGGAACCATAACGAACGCTTCGAAATGATCAAGTTACATTTTTTGGCATTTTATGGCAATTAAACTTGAATTCCGCGAGTCGTGCATGTATTATCGTCTGCCATGGTCCAGGCCGGACGCCTTGGTACGTAGCCGGTACCGGGTCGCAGATATTTGTGCGGGACATCAAATACAACCCAAGGAACCATAATTAACTCTTCGAAATGATCAAGTTACATTTTTTGACATTTTATGGATATTAAACTGGAATCNAATTACATTTTTTGGCATTTTATGGCAATTAAACTGGAATTCCGCCAGTCGTGCATGTATTATCGCCTGCCATGGTCCAGGCCGGACGCCTTGGTATGGAGCCGGTACCGGATCGCATGATATTTCTCCGGGACATCAAATACGATCCAAGGAACCACAAAGCTTGGAAATGATCAAGTTACATTTTTTGGCATTTTATGGCTATTATATTGGAATTCTGTGAGTCGTGCATGTATTATCGCCTGCCATGGTCCAGGCCAGATGCCTTGGTACGGAGCTGGTACCGGACTGCATGATATTCTTCGGGGACATCAAATACAACCCAATAAACCATAACCAACTCTTCGAAAGGATCAAGTTACATTTTTTCGAATTTTATGTCAATTATACTAGAGTTCCGTCAAGTCGTGCCTGTATTATCGCCTGCCATGTTCCAGGCCGGACGCCTTGGTACGTAGCCAGTATCGAATCACATGATATTGGTCCAGGACATCAAATACGACCCAAGGAACCATAACCATTGCTTCAAAATGATCAAGTTACATTTTTTGGAATTTTATGGCAATTAAATTGGAATTCCGCCAGCCGTGCCTGTATTATCGCCTGCAATAGTCCATGCCAGACGCCTTGGTACGGAGCCAGTACCGAATCACATGATATTTCTACAGGACATCTAATATGACCCAAGGAACCATAACCAACGCTTCGAAATTATGAAATTAATCTTTTTGGCTTTTTATGGCAACTAAACTGGAATTCCGCCAGTCGTGCCTGTATTATCGCCTGCCATGGTCCAGGCCGGACGCCTTGGTACGAAGCCGCTACTGGATCTCTAGATATTTGTCCGGGACATCAAATACGACCCAAGGAACCATAACCAACGCTTCGAAATGATCAAGTTACAGTTGTTGGCATTTTATGGCAATTAAACTGGAATTCCAGCAGTCGTGCATGGGTTATCATCTGCCATGGTCCAGGCCGGACGCCTTGGTACGGAGCCGGTACTGGGTTGCATGATATTTTTTCGAGACATTAAATATGACGCAAGGAACCATAACCAACGCTTCTAAACGATGAAGTTACATTTTTTGGCCTTTTATGGCTATTAAACTGGAATTCCGTCAGTCTTGCATGTATTATCGCCTGCCATGGTCTAGGCCGGACGCCGTGGTACATAGCCAGTACCGAATCACATGATATTAGTCCGGGACATCAAATATGACCCAAGGAACCATAACCAACGCTTCGAAATGATCAAGTTACTTTTTTTGCATTTTATGGCAATTAAACTTGAATTCCGCCAGCCATGCATGTATTATCGCCTGCCATGGTCCAGGTCAGACTCCTCGATACGGAGCCGGTACCAAATCTCATGATATTTGTCCGAGACATAAAATACGACACAAGGAACCATAACCAACGCTTCGAAATGATAAATTTACATTTTTTGTCATTTTATGGCAATTAAACTGGAATTCTGCCAGTCGTGTCTGTATTATCGCCTGCCATGGTCCAGGCCGGATGCTTTGGTATGGAGCCGATACCGAATCGCATGATATTTTTGCGGGACATCAAATACAACCCAAGGAACCATAACCAACTCTTCGAAATGGTCAAGTTACATTCTTTTACATTTTATGGCAATTAAACTGGCATTCCGTGAGTCGTGCCTGTATTTTCACCTGCCATGGTCCAGGCCGGACGCCGTGGTACATAGCCGGTACCGAATCGCATGATATTTGTCCGAGACATGAAATATGACCCAAGTTACCATAACCAACGCTTCGAAATGATCAATTTACATTTTATGTCATTTTATGGCAATTAGACTGGAATTCCGCCAGTCGTGCCTGTATTATCGCCTGCCATGGTCCAGGCCGGACGCCTTGGTACGGAGCCGTTACCGGATCGCATGATATTTTTCTAGGACATCAAATACGACCCAAGGAACCATAACCAACGCTTCGAAATGATCAAGTTACATTGTTTGGCATTTTATGGCAATTAAACTGGAATTCTACCAGTCGAGCATGTATTATCGCCCTCCATGGTCTAGTCCGGACGCCTTGGTATGGAGCCGATACCGGATCACATGATATTTGTCTGGGACATCAAATACGACCCAAGGAACCATAACCAATGCTTCAAAATGATCAAATTACATTTTTTGGCATTTTATGGCAATTAAATTGGAATTCCGCAAGTCGTGCCTATATTATCTCCTGCCATGGTCCAGGTCGGACGCCTTGGTACGGAGCCTGTACCGGATCACATGATTTTTTTCCGGGACATCAATTACAACCCAAGAAACCATAACCAACTCTTTGAAAGGATCAAGTTACATTATTTTGAATTTTTTGGCAATTAAACTGGAGTTCCGCCAAGTCGTGCCCTTATTATCGCTTGCCATGTTCCAGGCCGGACGCCTTGGTACGTAGCCGATATCACATCGCATGATATTTGTCTGGGATATCGAATATGACCGAAGGAACCATAACCGACGCTTTGAAATGTTCAAGTTACATTTTTTGACATTTTATGGCAATTAAACTGAAATTCCACCAGTCGTGCCTGTATTATCGCCTGTCATGGTCCAGGCCGGATGCCTTGGTACGGAGCCGGTACCGGATCGCATGATATTTGTCCGGGATATCAAGTATGACCGAAGGAACCATAACCAACGTTTCGAAATGATCAAGTTACATTATTTTGAATTTTATGGCAATTAAATTGGAATTCCGCCAGCCGTGCCTGTAATATCGCCTGCCATAGTCCAGGCCGGACGCCATGGTACGGAGCCGGTACCGGAACACATGATATTTCTCCGGGACATCAAATACGACCTAATGAACCATAAAGAATGCTTCGAAATGATCAAATTACATTTTTTGGCATTTTATGGCAATTAAACTTGAATTCCGCGAGTCGTGCTTGTATTATCGTCTGTCATGGTCCAGGCCGGACGCCTTGGAACGTAGCCGGTTCGGGTCGCATGATATTTGTGCAGGACATCAAATACGACCCAAGGAACCACAACTAACGCTTCGAAATGATCAAGTTACATTTTTTGGCATTTTATGGATATTAAACTGGAATTGCGCCAGTCGTGCATGTATTATCGCCTGCCATGGTCCAGATCGGACGCCTTGGTACGGAGCCGGTACAGGATAGCATGAAATTTCTCCAGGACATCAAATACGACCCAAGGAACCATAACTAACGCTTCGAAATGATCAAATTACATGTTTTGGCATTTTATGGCAATTAAACTGGAATTCCGCCGGTCGTGCATGTATTATCGCCTGCCAAGGTCCAGGGCGGACGCCTTGGTATGGAGTCGGTACCGGATCGCATGATATTTCTATGGGACATCAAATACGACCCAAAGAAACACAACGCTTGGAAATGATCAAGTTACATTTTTTGGCATTTTATGGCAATTAAACTGCAATTCCGCTAGTCGTGCCCGTATTATCGCCTACCATGGTCCAGACTGGATCCCTTGGTACGAAGCCGGTACCGGATAACATGATACTGTCAGGGAAATCCAATACGACCCAAGGAACCATAACCAACACTTCGAAATGATCAAGTTACATTTTTTGGAATTTTATGGCAATTAAACTTGAATTTTGCCAGTCGTGCCTGTATTATCGCCTACCATGGTCCAGACCGGATGCCATGGTAAGGAGCCGGTACGGGATCACATGATATTTCTCTGGGACATCAAATACGACCCAAGGAACCATAACCAATGCTTCGAAATGACCAAATTAATTTTTTTGGCTTTTTATGGCAAATAAACTGGAATTCCGCTAGTCGTGCTTCTATTATCGCCTGCCATGGTCCAGGCCAGACGCCTTGGTACGGAGCCGGAACTGGATCTCATGATATTTGTCCGGGACATTAAATACGACCCAAGGAACCATAACCAACGCTTCCAAATGATCAAGTTACATTTTTTTGTATTTTATGGAAATTAAATTGGAATTCTCGCAGTCGTGCATATATTATCGCCTGCCATGGTCCAGGCCGGACGCCTTGGTACGGTGCCGGTACCGGATCGCATGATATTTGTCCGGGATAACAAATATTACCCAAGGAACATAATCAACGCTTCGAAATGATCAAGTTATATTTGTTGGCATTTTATAGCAATTAAACTGGAATTCCGCGAGTCGTGCCTGTGTTATCACCTGCCATGGTCCAAGCCGCACGCCTTGGTACGGAGCCGGTACCGGCTTGCATGATATTTGTTCGGGACATTAAATATGACGCAAGGAACCATAACCAGCGCTTCTAGATGATCAAGTTACATTTTTTGGCCTTTTATGGCTATTAAACTGGAATTTCGTCAATCATGCATGTATTATCACCTGCCATGGTCCAGGCCGGACGCCGTGGTACTTAGCCGGTACCGAATCACATGATATTTATCCGGGACATCAAATATGACCCTAGGAACCATAACCAACGCTTCAAAATGATCAAGTTACTTTTTTGGCATTTTGTGTCGATTAAACTTGAATTCTGCCAGTCATGCATGTATTATCGCCTACCATGGTCCAGGTCGGACTCCTCCGTACGGAGCCGGTACCAAATCTCATGATATTTGTCCGAGACATAAAATTTGACACAAGGAACCATAACCAACGCTTCGAAATGGTCAATTTACATTTTTTGTCATTTTATGGCAATTAAACTGGAATTCCGCCAGTCGTGCCTGTATTATCGCCTGCCATGGTCCAGGCTGGACGCCTTGGTATGGAGCCGATACCGAATCGCATGATATTTTTCTGGGACATCAAATACAACCCAAGGAACCATAACCAACTCTACGAAATGGTCAAGTGACTTTTTTGACATTTAATGGCAATTAAACTGGAATTCCGTGAGTCGTGCCTGTATTATCACCTGCCACGGTCCAGGCCGGATGCCCTGGTACATAGCCGATACCGAATCACATGATATTTGTCCGGGACATCAAATACGACCCAAATAACCATAACTAACTCTTCTAAATGATCAAGCTACATTTTTTGGTAATTTATGGCAATTAAACTTGAATTCCGCCAATCGTGCCTATATTATCGCATGCCAAGGTCCAGGCCAGATGCCTTTGTACGGAGTCGGTACAGGACCGCATGATATTTGTCCGAGACATAAAATACAACCTAAGAAACAATAACCAACTCTTCGAAAGGATCAAGTTACATTTTTTGGAATATTATGGCAATTATACTGGAATTCCGCCAAGTCGTGTCTGTATTTTCGCCTGCCATGTTCCAGGCCGGACGCCTTGGTATGTAGCCGGTACCGAATCACATGATATTGGTCCGGGACATCAAATACGACCCAAGGAACAATAACCATTGCTTGGAAATTATCAAGTTACATTTTTTGGAATTTTGAGGCAATTAAATTGGAATTCCGCTAGCCATGCCTGTATTATCGCCTGCCATAGTCCATGCCAGACGCCTTGGTACGGAACCGGTACCGGATCGCATGATCTTTCTCCGGTACATAAAATACGACCCAAGGAACCATAAGCAACGCTTCGAAATGATCAAGTTACATTTTTTGGCATTTTATCGCAATTAAACTGCAATTCTGCCAGTCGTGCCTGTATTATCGCCTACCATGGTCCAGACTGGACCCCTTGGTACGGAGCCGGTACCGGATGACATGATATTGTCAGGGACATCAAATACGACCCAAGGAACCATAACCAACACTTCGAAATGATCAAGTTACATTTTTTGGAATTTTATGGCAATTAAACTTGGATTTTGCCAGTCGTGCCTGTATTATCGCCTACCATGGTCCAGACCGGATGCCTTGGCAAGGAGCCGGTACGGGATCACATGATATTTCTCTGGGACATCAAATACGACCCAAGGAACCATAACCAATGCTTCGAAATGACAAAATTAATTTTTTTGGCTTTTTATGGCAAATAAACTGGAATTCCGCCAGTCGTGCCTCTATTATCGCCTGCGATGGTCCAGGCCGGACGCCTTGGTACGGTGCCGGTACTGGATCTCATGATATTTGTCCGGGACATTAAATATGACCCAAGGAACCATAACCAACACTTTGAAATGATCAAGTTACATTTTTTGGCATTTTATGGCAATTAAATTGGAATTCTCTCAGTCATGCATATATTATCGCCTGCCATGGTCCAGGCCGGACGCCTTGGTACGATGCCGGTACCGAATCGCATGATATTTGTCCTGGATAAAAAATATGACCCAAGGAACCATAACCAACGCTTCGAAATGATCAAGTTACATTTGTTGGCATTTTATAGCAATTAAACTGGAATTCCACCAGTCGTGCCTGTGTTATCACCTGCCATGGTCCAGGCCGCACGCCTTGGTACGGAGCCGGTACCGGCTTGCATGATATTTGTCCGGGACATTAAATATGACACAAGGAACCATAACCAATGCTTCGAAATAATCAATTTACATTTTTTGTCATTTTATGGCAATTAAACTGGAATTCCGCCAGTCGTGCCTGTATTATCGCCTGCCATGGTCCAGGCTGGACGCCTTGGTATGGAGCCGATACCGAATTGCATGATATTTTTTTGGGACATCAAATACAACCCAAGGAACCATAACCAACCCTTCGAAATGGTCAAGTTACATTTTTGACATTTTATGGCAATTAAACTGGAATTCCGTGAGTCGTGCCTGTAGTATCACCTGCCATGGTCTAGGCCGGATGCCGTGGTACATAGCCGGTGCCGAATCGCATGAAATTTTTCGGGACATCAAATACGACCCAAAGAACCATAACTAATGCTTCTAAATGATCAAGTTACATTTTTTGGCAATTTATGGCAATTAAACTTGAATTCTGCCAATCGTGCCTATATTATCGCATGCCATGGTCCAGGTCGGACGCCTTGGTATGGAGTCGGTACCGGATCGCATGATATTTCTTCGGACATCAAATACGACCCAAGGAACCACAATGCTTGGAAATGATCAAGTTACATTTTTTGGCATTTTATGGCTATTAAATTGGAATTCTGCCAGTCGTGCTTGTATTATCGCCTTCCAGGGTCCAAGCCAGATGCCTTTGTACGGAGTCAGTATCGGACCGCATGATATTTTTCCGAGACATAAAATACAACCCAAGAAACCATAACCAACTCTTCGAAAGTATCAAGTTACATTTTTTGGAATATTATGGCAATATACTGGAATTCCGCCAAGTCGTGCCTTATTATCACCTGCCATGTTCCAGGTCGGACGCCTTGGTACGTAGCCGGTACCGAATCACATGATATTGGTCCGGGAATCAAATATGACCCAAGGAACCATAACCATTGCTTCGAAATGATAAAGTTACATTTTTTGGAATTTTGTGGCAATTAAACTGGAATTTCGCCAGTCGTGCCTGTATTATCACCTGCCATAGTCCATGCCAGATGCCTTGATACGGAGTCGGTACCGATCGCATGATATTTCTTCGGGACATGAAATACAACCAAAGGAAACATAAGCAATGCTTCGAAATGATCAAGTTACATTTTTTGGCATTTTATGGCAATTAAACTGCAATTCCGCCAGTCGTGCCTGTATTATCGCCTACCATGGTCCAGACTGCACGCCTTGGTACGGAGCCGGTACTAGATAGCATGATATTTGTCAGGGAAATCAAATACGACCCAAGGAACCATAACCAACACTTCGAAATGATCAAGTTATATTTTTTGGATTTTTATGGCAATTGAACTGGAATTCTACAAGTCGTGCCTGTATTATCACCTGCCATGGTCCAGACCGGACGCCTTGGTAAGGAGCCGGTACGGGATCACATGATATTTCTCCCGGACATCAAATACGACCCAAGGAACCATAACCAACGCTTCCTACGATCAAATTACATTTTTTTGCATTTTACGGCAATTAAATTGGAATTCCGCCAGTCGTGCCTGTATTATCGCCTGCCATGGTCCAGGCCGGACGCGTTGGTAAGGAGCCAGTACCAGATCTCATGATATTTGTCCGGGACATCAAATACAACCCAAGGAACCATAACCAATGCTTCGAAATCATCAGGTTACATTTTTTGGCATTTTATGGCAATTAAATTATAATTCCGTCACTCGTGCATATATTATCGCCTGCCATGGTCCAGGGCGGACGCCTTGGTACGGTGCTGGTACCGGATCGCATGATATTTGTTGGGATATAAAATATGACCCTAGGAACCATAACCAACACTTCGAAATGATCAAGTTACATTTTTTAGAATTTTAAGGCAATTAAAGAGGAATTCCGCCAGTCGTGCCTGTGTTATCACCTGCGATGGTTCAGGCCGGACGCCTTGGTACGGAGCCGGTACCAGATCGCATGATATTTTTCCAGGACATTAAATATCACCCAAGGAACCATAATAACGCTTCTAAACGATCAAGTTACATTTTTTGGCATTTTATGGCTATTAAATTGGAATTCCACCAGCTGTGCCTGTATTATCGCCATCCATGGTCCAGGCCGGATGCCTTGGTATGGAGCCGATACCGGATCGCATGATATTTTTCCGGGAGATCAAATACAACCCAAGGAACCATAACCAACTCTTCAAAATGGTCAAGTTACATTTTTTGACATTTTATGGCAATTAATTTGGAATTCCGTTAGTCGTGCCTGTATTATCGCCTGCCATGGTCCAGGCCGGACGCCGTGGTACGTAGCCGGTACCGAATCGCATGATATTTGTTCGGGACATCAAATATGACCTAAGGAACCATAACCAGCGCTTCGAAATGATCAAGTTACTTTTTTGGCATTTGATGGCAATTAAACTTGAATTCCGCCAGTCATGCATGTATTATTGCCTGCCATGATCTAGGTCGGACTCCTCAGTATGGACCCGGTACCAAATGCTTCGAAATGATCACTCTACATTTTTTGTCATTTTATGCCAATTAAACTGGAATTCCGCCAGTCTTGCCTGTATTATCGCCTGCCAATGTCCAGGACGGACGCCTTGGAACGGAGCCGTTACCGGATCGAATGATATTTTTCTGGGACATCAAATACGACCCAAGGAACCATAACCAACGCTTCGAAATGAGCAAGTTACATTGTTTGGTATTTTATGGCAATTAAACTGGATTCAGCCAGTCGTGCATGTATTATCGCCTGCCATGGTCCAGTCCGGACGCCTTGGTACGGAGCCGGTACCGGATCGCATTATATTTGTCCGAGACATCAAATACGGCCCAAGGAACCATAACCAACGCTACGAAATGATCAACTTACGTTTTTTGGCATTTTATGGAAATTAAACTGGAATTCCGCTAGCCGTGCATGTATTATCACCATCCGTGGTCCAGGCCGGATGCCTTGGTATGGAGCAGGTACCGGATCGCCTGATATTTTTCCGGGACATCAAATAAAAATGAAGGAACCATAACCAACTCTTCGAAAGGATCAAGTTACATTTTTTGGCATTTTATGGCAATTAAACTGGAATTCCGCTAGTCGTGCATGTATTATCGCCTGCCATGGTCCAGTCCGGACGCCTTGGTACGGAGCCGGTACCGGATTGCATGATATTTCTCCGAGACATCAAATACGACCCAAGGAACCATAACCAACGTTTGGATGATCAAGTTACATTTTTTGGCATTTTATGGCAATTAAACTGGAATTCCGCTAGTCGTGCATGTATTATCGCCTGCCATGGTCCAGTCCGGACGTCTTGGTACGAAGCCAGTACCGAATCGCATGCTATTTGACCGGGACATCAAATATGACCCAAGGAACCGTAACCAACGCTTCTAAACGATCAAGTTATATTTTTTGGCATTTTATGGCAATTAAACTGGAATTCTGCCAGTCGTGCCTGTATTATAGCCTGCCATTGTCTAGGCCGGACGCCTTGGTACGGAGCCGGTACCGGATAACATGACCGAGACATCATATATGACCCAAGTAACCATAACTAACGCTCCTAAATGATCAAATTACATTTTTTGGCATTTTATGGCAATTAAACTGGAATTCTGCCAGTCGTGCCTGTATTATAGCCTGCCATTGTCTAGGCCGGACGCCTTGGTACGGAGCCGGTACCGGATAACATGACCGAGACATCATATATGACCCAAGTAACCATAACTAACGCTTCTAAATGATCAAATTACATTTTTTGGCATTTTATGGCAATTAAACTGGAATTCCGCCAGTCGTGCCTGTATTATCGCCTGCCATAGTCCAGGCCGGACACCTTGGTACGGAGCCTGTACCGGATAGCATGATATTTCTCCGGTACATGAAATGAGGCCCAAGGAACCATAACCAACACTTGGAAATGATCAAGTTACATTTTTTTGGAATTTTATGGCAATTAAATTGGAATTCCGCCAGTCGTGCCTCTATTATCGCCTGCCATGGTCCAGGCCGGACACCTTGGTATGGAGCCAGTAGTGGACCGCATGATATTTTTCCGGGACATCATACAAACCATGAAACCATAACAAACTCTTCGAAATGATCAAGTTACATTTTTTTGAATTTTATGGCAATTAAATTGGAATTCCGCCAGTCGTGCCTGTATTATCGCTTGCCATGGTCCAGGCCAGACGCCTTGGTACGGAGTCGGTACCGGATCGTATGATATTTCTCCGGGTCATCAAATACGACCCAGGGAACCGTAAACAAATCTTGGAAATGATCAAGTTACATTTTTTGGCATTTTATGGCTATTAAATTGGAATTCTGCCAGTCGTGCCTGTATTATCGCCTGCCAAGGTCCAGGTCGGATGCCTTGGTACGGAGCCATTACCGTACGGAATGATATTCGTCCGGGACATCAAATACAACCCATGAAACCATAACCAACTCTTCGAAAGGATAAAGTTACATTTTTTGGAATTTTATGGCAATTATACTGGAATTTCGTCAAGTCGTGCCTGTATTATCGCCTGCCATGTTCCAGGACGGACGCCTTGGTACCTAGCCGGTACCGAATCACATGATATTTTTCCGGGACATCAAATATGACCCAATGAACCATAACCATTACTTCGAAACGATCAAGTTACATGTTTCTGAATTTTATGGCAATTAAACTGGAATTCCGCCAGCCGTGCCTGTATTATCGCCTGTCATAGTCCATGTCGGACGCCTTGGTAAGGAGCTGCTACTCGATCGCATGATATTTCTCTGGGACATCAAATACGACCCAAGGAAACATAAGCAACGCTTCGGAATGATCAAGTTACATTTTTTGGTATTTTATGGCTATTAAATTGCAATTCCGCCAGTCGTGCCTGTATTATCGCCTACCATGGTCCAGACTGGATGCCTTGGTCCAGACTCGGTACCAGATAGCATGATATTTGTCAGGGACATCAAATACGACCCAAGGAACCATAACCAACGCTACAAAATGATCCAGTTACATGTTTTGGCATTTTATGGCTATTACTCTAGAATTCCGCCAGTCGTGCCTGTATTATCGCCATCCATGGTCCAGGCCGGACGCCTTGGTACGAAGCCGGTACCGGATCACATGATATTTGTCTGGGACATAGAATATGACCCAATGAACCATAACCAACGCTACAAAATGACCAAGTTACATTTTTTCGCATTTTATGGCAATTAAACTGGAATTCAGCCAGTCTTGCCTATATTATAACCATCCTGGGTCCAGGCCAGACGCCTTGGTAAGGATCCGGTACCGGATCGCATGATATTTATCCGGGTCATCAAATACAACCCAAGAAACCATAACAAACTCTTCCAAAGGATCAAGTTTCATTTTTTGGCATTTTATGGAAATTAAACTTGAATTCCGCCAAGTCGTGCCTGCAATATCGCCTTCCATGGACCAGGCCGGACAACTTGGTACCTAGCCGGTACCGAATCGCATGATATTTTTCCGGGACATCAAATATAACCCAAGGATTCTTAACCAACGCTTCGAAATGATCAAGTTACATTTTTTGAAATTTTATGGCAATTAAACTGGAATTCCGCCAGCCGTACTTGTATTATCGCCTGCCATAGGCCAGGTCGGACGCCTTGGTACGGAGCCGGTACCGGATAGCAAGAAATATCACCACGACATCAAATACGACCCAAGGAACCATAACCAACGCTTCGAAATGATCAAATTATTTTTTTTAGCATTTTATAGCAATTAAACCGGAATTTCGCCAGCCGTGCTTGTATTATCGCCTGGCATAGTCCAGGTCGGACGCCTTGGTACGGAGCCGGTACCGGATAGCATGAAATTTCTCCAGGACATCAAATACGACCCAAGGAACCATAACCAACGCTTCGAAATGATCAAATTACAATTTTTGGCATTTTATGGCAATTAAATCGGAATTCCGCCTATCGTGCATATACTATCGCCTGCCATGGTCCAGGCCGGAGGCCTTGGTATGGAGCCGGTACCGGATCGCGTGATATTTCTCCGGGACATCAAATACGACCCAAGGAACCGTAACACTTGGAAATGATCAAGTTACATTTTTTGGCATTTTATGGCTATTAAATAGGAATTCTGCTAGTCGTGCCTATATTATCGCCTGCCATGTTCCAGGCCGGACGCCTTGGTACCTAGCCGGTACCGAATCACGTGATATTTTTCCAGGACATCAAATTCGACCCAAGGAACCATAACCATTACTTCAAAATGATCAAGTTACATTTTTTGGAATTTTATGGCAATTAAACTGGAATTCCGCCAGCCGTGCCTGTATTTTCGCCTGTCATAGTCCATGCTGGACGCCTTGGAAAGGAGGTGCTACTCAATCGCATGATATTTTTCCGGAAATCAAATACGACCCAAGGAACCATAAGCAATGCTTCGAAATGATCAAGTTACATTTTTTTGTATTTTATGGCAATTAAACTGCAATTCCGCCAGTCGTGCCTGTAATATTGCCTACCATGGTCCAGACTGGACGCCTTGGTACGGACTCGGTATCGGATAGCACGATATTTGTCAGGGACATCAAATACGACCCAAGGAACCATAACCAACGCTACAAAATGATCAAGTTACATTATTTGGCATTTTATGGCTATTAAACGAGAATTCCGCCAGTCGTGCCTGTATTATCGCCATCCATGGTCCAGGTCGGATGCCTTGGTACATAGCCAGTACCGGACGGCATGATATTTGTCCGGGACATCAAATACAACCCATGAAACCATAACCAACTCTTCGAAAGGATAAAGTTACATTTTTTGGAATTTTATGGCAATTATACTGGAATTCCGCCAAGTCGTGCCTTTATTATCGCCTGCCATGTTCCAGGTCGGACGCCTTGGTACCTAGCCGGTACCAAATCACATGATATTTTTCCGGGACATCAAATACGACCCAAGGAACCATAACCATTACTTCAGAATGATCAAGTTACATTTTTTTGAATTTTATGGCAATTAAACTAGAATTTCGCCAGCCATGCCTGTATAATCGCCTGTCATAGTCCATGCCGGACGCCTTGGTAAGGAGCTGCTACTCGATCACATGATATTTCTCCGGGACATCAAATACGACCCAAGGAACCATAAGCAACGCTTCGAAATGATCAAGTTACATTTTTTGGTATTTTATGGCAATTAAACTGCAATTCCCCCAGTCGTGCCTGTATTATCGCCTACCATGGTCCAGACTGTACGCCTTGGTACGGACTCGGTACCGATTAGCATGATATTTGTCAGGGACATCAAATACGACCCAAGGAACCATAACCAATGCTACAAAATGATCAAGTTACATTTTTTGGCATTTTACGGGTATTAAACTAGAATTCCGCCAGTCGTGCCTGTATTATCGCCATCCATGGTCCAAGCCGGATGCCTTGGTACGGAGCCGGTACCGGATCACATGATATTTATTTGGGACATAAAATATGACCCAATGAACCATAACCAACGCTACAAAATGACCAAGTTACATTTTTTTCGCATTTTATGGCAATTAAATTGGAATTCAGCCAGTCGTGCATGTATTATCGCCATCCATGGTCCAGGCCAGACGCCTTGGTAAGGATCCGGTACCTGATCGCATGATATTTATCCGGGACATCAAATACAACCCAAGAAACCATAACCAACTCTTCCAAAAGGATCAAGTTTCATTTTTTGGCATTTTATGGCAATTAAACTAGAATTCCGCCAAGTCGTGCCTGCATTATCGCCTTCCGTGGACCAGGCCGGACGCCTTGGTAACTAGCCGGTACCGAATCACATGATATTTTTTCGGGACATCAAATACAACCCAAGGATTATTAACCAACGCTTCGAAATGATCAAGTTACATTTTTTGGAATTTTATGGCAATTAAACTGGAATTCCGCCGGCCGTGCTTGTATTATCGCCTGCCATAGTACAAGTCGGACGCCTTGGTACGGAGCCGATACCGGATAGCATGAAATTTGTCAAGGACATCAAATACAACCCAAGGAACCATAAAAAAATCCAACAAAATGATCAAGTTACATTTTTTTGAATTTTATGGCTATTAAACTAGAATTCCGCCAGTCGTGCCTGTATTATCGCCATCCATGGTCCAGGCCGGACGCCTTGGTACGGAGCCGGTACCGAATCACATGTTATTTGTTTGGGACATAAAATATGACCCAATGAACCATAACCAACGCTACAAAATGACCAAGTTACATTTTTTCGCATTTTATGGCAATTAAACTGGAATTCAGCCAGTCGTGCCTGTATTATCGCCATCCATGGTCCAGGCCAGACGCCTTGGTAAGGATCCGGTACCGGATCGCATGATATTTATCCGGGACATCAAATACAACCCAAGAAACCATAACCAACTCTTCCAAAAGGATCAAGTTTCATTTTTTGGCATTTTATGGCAATTAAACTAGAATTCTGCCAAGTCATGCCTGGATTATCGCCTTCCGTGGACCAGGCCGGACGCCTTGGTACCTAGTCGGTACCGAATCGCATGATATTTGTTCGGGACATCAAATACAACCCAAGGATTCTTAACCAACGCTTCGAAATGATCAAGTTACATTTTTTGGAATTTTATGGCAATTAAACTGGAATTCTGCCAGCCGTGCTTGTATTATCGCCTGCCATAGTCCAGGTCAGACGCCTTGGTACGGAGCCGGTACTGGATAGCATGAAATATCACCAGGACATAAAATACGACCCAAGGAACCATAACCAACACTTCGAAATGATCAAATTACATTTTTTGGTATTTTATGGCAATTAAACTGGAATTCCGCCAGCCGTGCTTGTATTATCGCCTGCCATAGTCTAGGTCGGATGCCTTGGTACGGAGCCGGTACCGGATAGCACGAAATTTCCCCAGGACATCAAATACGACCTAAGGAACCATAACCAACGCTTCGAAATGATCAAATTACATTTTTTGGCATTTTATGGCAATTAAATCGGAATTCCCCCAGTCGTGCATGTACTATCGCCTGCCATGGTCCAGGANTTCCAAAAGGATCAAGTTACATTTTCTGGCATTTTATGGCAATTAAACTAGAATTCCGCCAAGTCGTGCATGCATTATCGCCTTCCATGGACCAGGCCGGACGCCTTGGTACCTAGCCGGTACCAATCACATGATATTTGTCCGGGACATCAAATAAAACCCACGGATTCTTAACCAACGCTTCGAAATGATCAAGTTACATTTTTTTGAATTTTATGTCAATTAAACTGGAATTCAGCCAGCGGTGCTTGTATTATCGCCTGCCATAGTCCAGGTCGGACGCCTTGTTACGAAGCCGATACCGGATAGCATGAAATTTTTCCAGGACATCAAATACGACCCAAGGAACCATAACCAACGCTTCGAAATGATCAAATTACATTTTTTGGCATTTTATGGCAATTAAACTGGAATTCCGCCAGTCGTGCATGTACTATCGCCTGCCATGGTCCAGGCCGGACACCTTGGTATGGAGACGGTACCGGATCGCATGATATTTCTCCAGGACATCAAATACGACCCAAGGAACCACAACACTTGGAAATGATCAAGTTACTTTTTTTGGCATTTTATGGCTATTAAATTGGAATTCTACCAATCGTGCCTGTATTATCGCTTGCCATGGTCCAGGCCAGACGCCTTGGTACGGAGCCGGTACCGGATTGCATGATATTTGTCCGGGACATCAAATATGACCCAATGAACCATAACCAACACTACAAAATGACCAAGTTACATTTTTTGGCATTTTATGGCAATTAAACTGGAATTGAGCCAGTCGTGCCTGTATTATTGCCATACATGGTCCAGGCCAGACGCCTTGGTAAGGATCCAGAACCAGATCGCATGATATTTATCCAGGACATCAAATACAACCCAAGAAACCATAACCAACTCTTCCAAAAGGATCAAGTTACATTTTTTGGCATTTTATGGCAATTAAACTAGAATTCCACCAAGTCGCGCCTGCATTATCGCCTTCCATGGACCTGGCCGGACGCCTTGGTACCTAGCCGGTACCGAATCGCATGATATTTGTCCGGGACATCAAATACAACCCAAGGATTCTTAACCAACGCTTCGAAATGATCAAGTTACATTTTTTGGAATTTTATGGCAATTAAACTGGAATTCCGCCGGCCGTGCTTGTATTATCGCCTGCCATAGTACAAGTCGGACGCCTTGGTACGGAGCCGGTACCGGATAGCATGAAATTTGTCAAGGACATCAAATACAAACCAAGGAACCATAACCAACGCTTCGAAATGATCAAATTACATTTTTTGGCATTTTATGGCAATTAAACTGGAATTCCGCCAGTCGTGCATGTACTATCGCCTGCCATGGTCCAGGCCGGACGCCTTGGTATGGAGCCGGTACCGGATCGTGTGATATTTCTCCGGGAAATCAAATATGACCCAAGGAACCACAACGCTTGGAAATGATCAAGTTACATTTTTTGGCATTTTATGGC
>ML328232.1:102809-121349 GCA_005239505.1 Nicotiana paniculata | reverse complement strand
TCTCTTCATTACCTAATTAAACTATTACTTGATTGATTAAAATCGATTGAAACTAAAGTTGAAGCCAAAAGAAAGTAAGTAAAAAAACAAAACAGAAAGTATAATTAGTATAGTCTTGCCTATTCAAACAAACAAAACTAACAATTCAATTAAAACAAACATCATGTTACTTAAACAGAAAGGTTCATGAACTCCTAAACCAGATTAGTAATCAATCCTTAAAGCGAGAAACTTAATAGTTGAGGAAAAAATAGGGAAAGAAAGGGGGAAAACAGTCTGGGAGGAAATAATAATCTCTAACCAGTGAACAATTTAAACCATGAGGTACGGATCAGGTACGCATGCATATTTGGAATTAAACAGGCCAAGAAAAGAGGATATTCAACAACAAAAACCAAACTCGAAACAAAGATTTCAAACTAAATAACATAAATCTGAAATGGTTATTATACCTTTGACGTATGCATTTTAGAGATCTAAACTAAATCAAGAACAACTGCATGCTATATGAGAACAGTACAACACTAACACATGTATCAAACAGTGAGGCATACGATTTCATTTTTTCTAAAAGTGAAGAAACGTCNGGGGGAAGGGATACCCGCGGGGTGCTGACAGATTTCGGCAGGGTTTGGAAATGATCCAAACCCACATGAATCAACAGCTCTCATCAAGAGCTGTTGACTCATGTAGCTTTGAACCATTGATTGTTCTGAATCGACTTGGTAATAGGAAACTAGGTATTCTGCCTTTCTTAGATATGAAATCAACGGGATTCAGTGGGTTTTTAGGGAAACTGATGGTGGGATGGGGTTAAGGGTGAGGAGAGGATCATAGGGTGAAAGTTTGGGGTCGATTGGAGAAGGTCCGGTGGCCGGACGGCGGTGGGAATCCTAGGCGGCTAGGGTTTCTTTATAGAGAAGAGAGAGAGAGAGAGACGAACGAAGGGGAGGGGGTTAGGATTCGGTGAAATGAGGGGGGTGGGGTTTGGTTAGGACATTTATATAGTTTAGAGGGGGTGAGTTCCTGGCCGTTCGATCTATTTCGATCAATCGCCAGGATTTAATCGTCTAGACCAAAACGGTGTCGTTTGGTTAGGCTGGGGCAGGCCGGGTAAGGGATTTGGGCTAGGTTGGACTGGGTAGTTTCAAGGGATTGGGTTTGGTCCTGGGTCCTTCTTGGCCCAGGTCCGATTTTGTTTTCTTAGTTATTTAACTTAATTATTCTAATTAAATTAAACTCTAACTTAATCAACAAATATAGCAATTAATTTCAAACCTTATTTTCATATATTTACATATTAATTAAGAATAAAACAACCAATTATATATTCTTAATTAAATCTATGATTTATCGAATAAAATGATTAATTTTTATAGTAATTAGTTATTAAAAACTACATTACGTTAAATACTCGTCATTTGTCTATTATTTAATTAATTATAACTAATAACTTCATAATGCAAAATTTTCAATGATTTTGAAAGATGAATTATGGATATGCAAACAATGCAAATAATTCACAATTAATTAATGAAAAATCAACCAATATTCATAAAATCAATTGATTTATTGGGATTTTTATAGGATGGTACGGCGAGTAAAAATCACATGCTCACAGTGATAGCTCTGACAACAAGGCTCAGGCTATACCTCAAAATATAGTAATACACACGAAACAAAAGATGCACAACCCCGGAATGAGATGGGGTTCAGCAAGTCAGCTGGGAAGATTGAGTACCACTATCACTAGTCAGTATCTTCCGCTGTGGAACCACCTGCATCCATTAAAGATGAAGCGGCCCTGACAAAAGGGATGTTAGTACATACCGAATAGTACTAGTATGAAAACCAAACACCTAATCATCAACTTGGAAATATAGCATAAATATGATGAATCAGGGTGAAAATAGAATAACATAGATAACCATTAAAGCCAAAGAAGATTTATCAAGAGCTGTCAATAACACTAATAAATTTTAAGATGAGAATCTCTGTAACCATCTTTACACAAAGCGACTCCACCGCCTCACCCCAATGTATGCGGGTGGAGGTGCAACAACGATAAAATCCCTACACAAATCGGCCCCGCCGCCTCACCCCAATATGTGCGGGTGGAGGTGTAACAACAATACCAATACCTACACAAAGCGGCCCTGCCGCCTCACCCCAATATGTGCGGGTGGAGGTGTAACAACAATACCAATACCTACACAAAGCGGCCCTGCCGCCTCACCCCAATATGTGCGGGTGGAGGTGTAACAACAATACCAAATCCTACACAAAGCGGCCCTACCTCCTCACCCCCAATATGTGTGGGTGGAGGTCTAACAATAACACCAATTCCTACACAAAGCGTCCTGCCGCCTCACCTCAATGTGCGGGTGGAGGTGTAACAACAATACCAATTACAAACTCTACACAATTTGGCATAACAATTTTTTCATATGTAATGCAACTTGGAATTATAACACGTAGATACACAATCCATAGTTTGGAACATGTCCTTAATCAACAACACAATATAATAAGACCATTCAACACGAATCGAACATATATTTTGTCACAAATCTCATTCGGAATAATCGACTTATGATAAATATCTTGGAATTTACGAGGTTAATGTGGGGTTCAATTCTTAAAGAAGAGTTTAGCCATCATATCTCACTTGAGATTCCTTAAATACTAAAATTTTCCGAACTCTTAACAACTTCGATCTATTTTAGAAATATGGCAAATTGAACTCCAAAATTAGGAAGATGATCATGGTTCTAGCTCATTTGAGCCTTTTATCAAGCACTAGGTGTACATTAAGGTTTCAAGGTCCTTTTATGGAGGATTCCATCATCCCACAACCCATTCTTTACCATTTTTAGTTCAACAATCTTCCTACACCCCTTGATGACACATGCATGCAAAATAAACCACTCCCATACCCAAGACTTAACTTACGAATTACCCATTTCTAGTTAAATTTCGAAATTAAGGGCTAAGGAGTAGAACCTTACCTCTAGGATGAAGACCTAGCGTGCTTTCCTTGTTAACCTTCCAAGATTTGAGCAAGAATCGAGGAATAATTGGTTGAGGAACTCTATCCCCCTCGAGAGCCCTTTCTCTCTCTCAAAATATCAAGTTCTGCCTTAAGAAATGGTCTGTAGAGTCTAAATAACAAAATGTGATTGGGTTATAAGAACCAAAAAAGTGAAGCCCCGAACACAATCTGCGGTCTCATATAATCCTTATGCGGTCTGCGTAATGGGCACAAAATGTCCCTCCAGAACTGGGCTGGTCTGCCCCACTCTGTGACCATTATGCGGTCCACATACCTATTGGCTCCAATCAGGTGTCACCATGATAGGAGCACTTAGAAGCTTTTCCTTTATCAATTCGAATGCTTTTAAGCACTCCACATTTAAAACAAACTTGACATCTTTCACTAGCAATGCACTCAACGGTTTGGTAATGCTCGAAATATTTTTGATGAACCTCCTATAGAACCAAACATGTCCCAAGAAAATCCTATTGCTCTTCACAGAAGTCGGTGGAGGGTGCCTAACAATCACATGAACCTTCACTCTATCAACTTCAATTCCTTGTGCAGTCATTTTGTGGCGTAAGACAATTCCCTCTTTTACCATGAAGTGACACTTCTCTTAAGAGAAAGTGCGTGGCTTCACAACGTTCAAACACGAGCTCCAAATTATTCAAGCAGTCCTCAAAGTCATCACCAAAGAGGGTGAAATCATTCATGAATACTTCTAGGCACTTTTTGTTTAGATCAGAAAATGTAGACATCATGCACCTCTGAAAAGTGGCAGGTGCATTACACAACCCAAACGACATCCTCCTATAAGTAAAAGTACCTGACAGGAAAGTAAATGTGGTCTTCTCAACATATTTTGGGTCAATGTGTATTTGATTGTAGCCTGAGTACCCATCTAATAAGCATTAGCATTTATGTCCAGCCACTTTCTCGAGCATTTGATCAATAAAAGGGAGTGGGAAGTGCTCCTTCCTTGTTGCATATCAGCCTTCTATAATCAATGCTTATTCTCCACCCAATGACTATTCTGGTGGAGATCAATTCATTATCTTCATTTTTCACTACTGTCATTCCCCCTTTCTTAGGTACAACTTTACTGGACTAATCCACTGGCTATCGGAGATGGGACAAATCACTCCCGCATCTAGCAATTTGATGATTTCCTTGTGCACTACCTCCTCAAAATTCTTGTTCAGCTTGCGTTGGGGATGGACCATTGGCTCGCTATTTTCTTCCAATATAATTTTATGCATGAAAATGGCCGGACTAATTCCTTGAATATCAGCTATACTCCAGCCCATGGCCTTCTTGTGATTTATTAGCAGCTCCACCAAATTTTCTCTGTGTACTTGTCAATTCAGTAGAAATAATCACCGGAAAATTGTTAGTTTCAAGAAAAGCATATTGTAAGTGAGCAGGGAGGACTTTTAATTCCACATTAGGCTTAGAAGCCTCTTCTTTTAGTTCCTCCTTATCAACTACTTGATCCTCAGTCTCAAGAGCTTCTGCCTCTTTCTTTATTTCACGATATTCATCTTCTACTATGCTAGACTGATTAATACACCTCTCTAGGGTATCCCCCACAAGCTTGTCAAACTTGTATTTTTCAGCCGATTCTCCAACAATGTCCTGCTAGAAACACGAGTAGGGGGACGCCTCATCACTGGGGTATTTCATCATCCTCTTCATTGAGAAAACCACTTTTTGGTTTCCCACTATAAGCATAAGCTGCCCTTCATAGATATCAAGGATAGCTCTGCCTATACATAAGAATGGCCTCCCTAGAATTAGAGGCACCTCCTTGTTCACCTCCATATCACAATAAAATCTACGGGGAACACAAACTTGTCCACCCCTACTAAAATATCCTCAATGATTCCCTCAGGTAGAATAGTTGTTTGGTGGGCCAGTTGTAGGGACACTGGTATTGATTTGATCACTCCAAGCTCACCTTCCAGTTTCCTGAATACAGACAAAGGCATTAGATTTAATGACGCACCAGAATCACAGAGGTCCTTGTTGATTTTTTCACTTCCCAACGAGCATGGTATGGTAAAGCTTCCTGGGTCCCCACACTTTTGGGGAATCTTATTTTGCAAGATGGCAGTGCAATGGGAATTTAGCTTGACCACTATTGTTTCCTCTAATTTTCTCTATCTAGACAAGATTTCTTTTAAGAATGTGGCATAAACGGGCATCTGAGTGAGTACCTCTGTGAAAGTAATGTTCACATAAAATTGCTTGAGCATCTCTAGGAATCGCCCAAAATATTTGTCAAGTTTCTCCTGCTTCATCTTTTGAGGGAATGGTAGAGCTGGCATATGTCTACTTTCTTCTATCTCCTTTTGTAACTCGCTACTCTGGATCTTTTTCTCTTCACTCTCTTTCTCCACTAGCATCTCAATCTGCTTTTTAGGCACCTCAGGTCTAGCTTTCACCACTGGGTCAGTCAATGCTTTACCACTTCTTAGAGATACAGATTTGATTGTTTCCTTTAGGTTCTTTTCAGTGTCAGAGGGAAGAGTCCCAGGAGCCCTCTCAGATAACAAATTTGCAATCTGTCCCATTTGTCTTTCTAAATTCCGGATAGGCGTGCCTTCAGTCTTGAATATTTTATCTTTTTTGTTGATGAATGCCTTCATGAGATCTTTCATACTTGACTGAATTGGCTGTTGTGGCTGGTATTGCTGCCTCTACTGGTTCTAAGAACCTGGTGGTCCTTAATCTTAGGTCTGATATTGTTTTGCTGCCATGAATTCAAGCTCCCATTAGGTGAATTCCACGAAAAACCTGGATGTATTTGACCCATAGCATTATAGTTGTTCCCACCTTGGTAGTGTCCTCTATTAAAGTTTCCTACAGCGTTGACTTCCTCAGTTGTATCTTGACACTCATATGTAGGGTGTCCCAATCCACAGGTGTCACCTCCCGCATGTGGTTGATTTTGCACCTGAGCTATTGCCAGTCTCTTGATGTCCTTAGCCATAGCTTCAATTTGAGCCTGCAATGCTACTGATGATTCTATTTAGTGCACCCCCGCTGATCTTCTTCGATCTCCTTGGTCCGTGGACCATTGTTCTGCGTCTTCAGATAGTTCATTCAGAAGAGTGACAATTTCTTCAGGAGTTTTCTTCATCAAAGGACCTGCAACCTCACTCTTCAACAATCTCCTAGATGACAGGTTTAACCGCTCCCAGAAGTCCTGGAGTTACATCCATTGCTCCATTCCGTTGTGAGGGAACCTCCGCAATAGCTCTTTAAATCTTTCCCATGCCTCGCACACTGTCTCTCCTTCACCTTGGCTGAAATTATGAATCTCTTTCCTCATCTGTCGAGTCTTAGTAGCAGAGAAATATTTTTCTAAGAACTTGGTAGTCATCTCCTCCCACGTACGGACCGACCCTGTGGGCAGACTTCTCAACCACTGCTTTGCATCATCCTTAAGTGAGAATGGGAAGGCTCTGAGGTAGATGGAATCATGTGATGTTCCATTGTTGCGGAACATGTTCATAATTTCGTTAAAATCCATCAGATGGTTGTTGGGATATTCATTGGGTTTCCCTCTTAATATGCAATTGTTCTAAATGGTCTGGATGATTCCCTGTTAGAGTTCAAAAGTATTGTCATCAATGGGCGGGGGCCTCACACTAGACTGTTGTTATTTGTACACCGGTCTGGCATAATCTCCTAGCGACCTCCTAGTCCTAGGAGCTGCATTATCAAATTCATCTTTGATCATGTTTCGGTTGGGATTGAACCTTCGATCCCCGTCGAGTGTTTCATCCGCAAATCTACGGGCTGCTTCAGCTGCTAATTGTGCTTCCTGTCGCTGAGCTGCCTCTATCGCAGCTAGGTTCACCTCCTCTTCGTCATTCACCATTGTATTCAGAGTAAAAGGCTGACCCAACAACAATCTTCTCGATCATTTCTCCCTTCTCAACTGCCGCATATGCTTCTCTAGTTCTAGATCATATGGCACCAATTCCCAAGAGGATCGAGTCATACACCTGAACTTAACTTGTTTCCTACAAACAGATAAAAGAGGAGCGTAAAAAAATAAATAAAATAAAATAGATCCTGAATTAGCACCGAAAATTAATTCAAACACTATTAATCGCCAATCACCGACGATGACGCTAAAATTTGACGAGCGCAAAACTGGCATATAAAACTTAGACTTGCTAGTCAAAGATAGTAGAGTATTAAACCGTCTCCACAAGGATTGATTTAAATAATGTTCTAATAAATCTTCAGCTCAACTCTATCCAGGATAATCAATCTTCGATTTATGTTATTATCGACTACTAATAAAACTAAGATTATTGATTGTAAGAAACTAATGGCAATCTAATGACTAAGTAGCAACAATTGGATGTCAAGGTAGTAAGGGTTGTGACAAGATATGTGATCAACTATTATTCCGGGTAACTCTGTGTTAAGTTCACTCTTAACTTCTATTGACTCTTTCGATATCAACAGATGATTAGGCTACCTTAGGGATTCAAATTCTTATTCCGGATGGATGGGAATTCCCTTAATCAACCTAAGAACGGGTCCTATGAACATATGCACAAATACAGTGAATGATTGATCTTTTGAAGAACGCCTGGGTGGGATCCTGCTCAATTCTTCATTTCTCCCCTTAAGTGCACTATTGTCCGTTGATCCCCGAAAACGATCCAAACTTAATCCTTCAGCTTTTACTTAGACTTCAAAGCTCCAAAATATCTCAAATTAGCTCCACAACCTCATCGTAACTCGGACTCACTCCTACAAGGCATAAAACACATAATTAGTGCAAAATACTAGCGATTAAATCTCAAACTCAATTAAAAGTGCAGTAAATTAGAGTGAGATAAGAAACTAAAACACGTAATTATAACCTACTATCACCGCGTAGACCACCTAAGCCATAATACGAAGCTTTTACATGCTTACAATCCTGTATATTACGCACAGGAAAGAAAGAAGTTTCTACCTTGCTGATATACATTTTGTTCCTTAAGAGTATCACATTTTGTTTCTTAGAAACATTTAGCCCAAGGGCCGCTTCTATTCGAATCCAAAAGATTATCCCCACTTAGGGACATTCGTCCAACACAAAGTTGAATGACTCGGGTTATCGAAACCCGAAGGTACAAAGCCTATTAGGTAGTGGCTAAACTGAAAAGGCTACGGCCACCCTAAAAACGATCTGAACCCAAAGGTTCAATCGCATTCGGGGACTGTCGTCCAAGACAAACTCGGATGGCTCGGTTATCGAAAATCGGAGGTAAGCTTATTTGGCAGTTCCTGAACTTAAAAGGCTATGGCCATGCTAATAATGGTTTCGGAGATGTCCGTAGTCCGTTATCGAAACATAAGGCCTTTAAAAAATTCTAAACCTGTTCAAAGGTTACCCTAACAAAGATATAGTCTTAAAACATTTAAACAAGCATCTTGGGGAAGCTTCCAGTCACTTCGAGCCCCCACAAGTTTCGAGCAAAGATTGCACCGAGGACATATCTTATTCTGACCTTTGAAAAGTGATTTATTGCAACATTTGATTATGTGCTAAGGAATTTGAATTCTTTGTAATTATTAAAGGATGATAAAGACAATAGAATTGAAAATTGCCGAAAGGGAAAAAGACTTCATAGACATTCTGGAATATCCTTACAAAGGCCAATGAAAATGGCCTCAACAAAATAAATGTGCAACATACAAAAACAAAAACAAAAACTCCTAAGGCATCTCCGTCTGGTCTTCACCGAAACCCGACCCATCACCAGCATCATCAGGGACTTCGGATTCTTCAGAGCTATTAGAGCCCTCTTTACCTTCGGGATCAGCTAGCTTCTTGACCTCGGCCTCAAGTCCATTTGCATCCTCGATCTCGGCAGATAAGTCGAAGCCTCGGGCATGGATCTCTTCGAGGGTCTCCCTTCAAGACAACCGCTTCACGTACTCAACAGGTGCTTTCAAGCGGGCCTCGAAAGCCTCAACATCGGCCCTATAATGGGCCACCATCTCTTCAGCATCAGCGTAGGTTGTACGCATATGAGCCTTTATAGCTCCACATTCACTTCCAAGGGTATTCCGCTCTGCCAGGTCCGGGTTCAGTTGAGCTCGGAGTTCCTCGTTCAGCTGAGCTTGCTTATTGGCCTTCTCTTTTGCCACTCGAAGTTGAAGTTCCACCGAAGACACCTTGTCCTGGGTTGCCTCCTTCTGCGAGGCCAACATGCCCATTTTTTTTTCCACCCGCCAGCCATCACTTGGATCTCATCCATCTCCTTGCAGAGTTAGTTGATCTGGCCGATCTTCTACTGGACCTGCGAAGTATTGGTTTTAGCCTCTGTGACCGGAACTTCGTTTCTAACTTCGAAAACTTTTACCTTTTCCACCAAGTCGGCATGCTCCTTCTGAGCCACATCCAGCTCGGCCTGGAGGTTCTTGGCAATCCCCCATGCTGCTCGCTAAGAAGCTTGTACATGTCCATTTTCTAGGAAAGCTACTTAATCTCAAGCTCGAGTTGATTGACCTTGGCCCGATACTGAAGAAAGCTCTCGTGATGAAGTGTAGAGGCCTATAAAAGGATGAAAAAACATAAGAAATATAAAAACCTAAGTAAAGGCTCGAAGGGTTATAATGATGTCTTACCCGATTCAGCGTCTGTTGCGCTTCATTGAACAAGCACGGTACGTCCACTTCGTTCACCTTTGCCTGGTCCTCTTCAGCCACCAGGCATCGGTGGAGATTTGCTACTCCCACAGGAGCGGAAAGAACCCGGGCATCCTCCGTGATAGTGATGACTATCGACCTCTTATGACCGGGATCTACACTCGGGGTAGGTAATTGGTTTGCTAACTTCGGGCTCGAATTCAGCCCGCCGACTTCTGAAGGCGACTCCTTTCTCGGCACTTCCTTGTTGTTCAGCCCGAAAAAATCCACCAATATAGACGAGTCCACACCATAAAAAAAGGAACGAAGGGGATCGTCCGCGCCATGAGTCCCTTTGTTAGACCTCTCTTTTCCCGTTCGGGCCTCCTCGAGCATGGACTTGGTGTAGAAGGCGACCCTGAAATAACTATTACACCGGGTGGCTCCTTCGGGGCATGGTCAGAATCTCGGGAAGTCTCAGCCCCAGTCTCCTTATCGACCTCCTAGGTTTGAGTGGGATCAGCCTCATGGATCTCCTCTTCAACAACTGCTTGCTTTTTGGGGGATGTCAGCCCGTGGGTTACGCAAACATTATCTTCTTCGGGCTCATCTCTCAGCTAAAAAAGCGAGTCCAATTCGGGTGCTCGAGATCTAGAACTTTCCTTTGGCTTACAGGCCAACAGTTTCTTTGGCTTCTTTTTGTCTAAGCTCGGGCAGCCCGAAGCCTTCCTTTTCTTCTTTTCTCCCGCTGTAGCCCTGAGCTGCCCCAAAATGGAGGAGTTAACGGACGGATCCTTGTCCCCTACTGAAGGCCTAAGCTCAATGGACTTAGGCAAACCTGCAAAAGGAAAAATGAAGAAAAGGGGGTAAAAACGATGTGAATGGGAGAGCCAGATGTTACCTATTTGAGGATGGATCTTACCGTGAGAACGAGCCTCCCAACGACCCTCGAGAGTTTGCGCCATGTGTGCTGGGAATAATAGATTTGTGAAAAAATTCCCTCAATCCACTCCTTAAGCCGAGGGATAGCATTTGGAACTCGAGCTACGGCTGCACCACCATAAATACTAGTGAGAAAAGAGGAGATGAAGGTAAAATGGTGTTCAAAGGGAAACTGTACTTACAATATGCATTCCACTTCTCTGGGAATGGCATGATTTTGGAGGGAAAAAAGTCTTCGGTCTTCACCCGAACGAAACATCCCTGCCAGCCTCGGTCCCGGTCCTCATCGATGCTAGAGATTGGGGCTTTGCTGGTCTGGCGTGAGCTTTATTAGTCCCCCTCGAAAGATTCGGGGACTGTATAAGCGTAGTAGGTGATCGATGGTGAACCGACGCAGTTCAGTCTTGCTCATGAAAAAACGAAGGAGGACCACGATCCTCCACAACAAATGGTGGATCTGATCGAGGCATACGTTGTACCTCTTGCAGAAATCCAAGATGACGGGGTCCATTGAGCCTAGTGTGAACGGATAAGTGTAAACACTTAGATACCCCTCCACGTGAGTAGTGATGGCATCTGCAGGCCTAGGGAATAATACGTCCTTACCCGCTCAGTTACAGTTATCTCGGACCGCAGGGAGGACATCTTTGATAATGAAGCATATTTATATTGACACTCCTTCACCCCGACACTGCAGCGACGAGGGATTCTCAACCTTAACGTCATCTGCAATCAAACAACCCCTGGGATGAACATTTTCAAGGGATGCTCGGTAGCCGGTTTATCGGTAGCCGCGCCAGGAGCGGACCTCTCGAGGATGACCACATCGGGAGTGGTCTCCTTGATTTCAGCGGTCGGTTGCAAAGAATAAGAAGCGAATTGTTGGGGAACATCTTTGGAAGTTTTAGCCATTGTTATCTGGAAAAAGCTTGAAAAGTATGAAGAACGGTTGAAAGATGAAAAGTCAAGTGCGCTAATTTTGGGTAAAAAAATTAGGTAAAAACTTGCAACTTAGTGAGAAGTCTTGAAGAATGGAGATAAAAATATATAGTGTGAAGAAGGATAGTGATATCATGAAAAATCGAAGGTAGAAGCTTGTCCAAAAGGTAAAAAATATGAACAAAGAAGGAAAGTATTTATAGAGGTTTTGGCCCGTTTCGGATTCAGGGATGACCTGTTGATGGTTGACGCGTGTTAGAAATCATAACGACACGAATGACGAAACATTTCAGATTCTTTGTCATTTCTGTCACGACGTACTGAAGAAAGAATCGAAGTGTATATGTCGTTTCAGTAAACTTACTCTCTGAGACACAAGGGGACTATCTGTATACGGGTGAAACCGAGCTCGTTGGATACCTCGGTTCTCGATGAAGTAAACTGAGCAGAGACATGACTGTAAGGAACCGGAATCGGGGCAAGAAGCCCTTCGAGTCGGGATTCGAGCAAAACACCTGCCCTCGGAAGAATCAAGGCCACGTTCCCCGGGTCAGATTAGAATCCCAAAACTTCAGAGAGCATTACCAGATAATCAAGCATGACTAGCAAAGGGCTGTGATATTCGTGCATATCTGGATGTCATAGAATGAATCTCGACACGTATCAGCAGTAAATCAATGATTAGCAAAACAGAAGATTTTTACCTTTTAGGAATTGTACTTAGGGTGAAATTCTCCTACTATATAAAGGGGAGTCTGACTATTCATTTGACACGTTATAACCCGCATATCAAGGCAATATACTCTTATTCTCTCTGTTATTAAAAGTTCGTACTTATGTTCATCAGTTCTTCATTAGTGCGACCCCGGGATCAAAGACAGACATTTCATTAAGCTGTTATTGAGTCCGGGGTCATTCCTCCTAATTGGTTTGACAATTTATTATGTCATTTATATGTTTAATTTAACATTTTTTATCATTTGTTTTGAATTACGCATATCCTTAAAACTACCTATACATTTAGTTGTTATCTATTTTTTAGGGTAAACAATATTAGGAATATAGTAAATCTTTTTTTCAAGTAATTAATTTTTTTATTTTAAAGTTTTATAGCAGAATTTTGCCTGATATTTTAAAAATATTAATTAAACTACTCAAATCTCCATATTTTGTTCATAATGTTTTTTAAAATAAGAACCAATGTAGTGTAGTGAAACAAATGGCCAATATTTTGTGACTTAAAACAACCCTTACCAATATACATATTACTACTAAGTACTAACATATATCTATTGTGAAACTAAAAATTTTATCGTAAAAATACTAACTATACATTATAAGCACCAAAAATAAGAAAATGGATGAATTTCTATTTCATAACTTAAGCAGATAAAGAGTTTCTCCAAAAGTCTCATACTAACGTTGCGTGTGCGACATAATACTAACTTGTCCTATATTTAGTTTCTATTTTATGGCTTACCCTCGAGCCATGGGTCCCGTTCTAGTGGTCAATATTTTGTAGAAATGGCATGGGATTGCGTGATTGGTCATGATATTGATCGTCGGTTCTTAGACTCTTTAATTTTCTTTAAAATGCTAAGATAATTTCAAAATCAGCTTCAAGTGGAGCTGGTGCATATTCCATACACTTGGAAGTTGATGGCACTGAGAATAGCCCCAAGAATGCCAACCAAGGAAATAAATGTAGAAATAAGGCATGAGTAGAGGTTTTAAGTTATTTTTTTCATTTAAAATATTGTGTTGTTAGCAGTATGTAAATCCTTGATAATATTTAATTTCTCGTTGAACAAGGGTGATGAAGACATGTATCGATTCTTTGGTCATTTGTTTCATATAAAGACAATCAAAGAAATTAGATGAAACATGTGGATGATAAACAAATCAAGAAAAAAGATAAAAAAATAAAAAATAATAAACTTAATCCACACTTTTTATACAATAGATTCAGTTCTCCAATTCAGTTATATACTATTAGAAAGGGAAGCTATGACGATATTTTTGTAATTCTAAATTTTTTTTACCTTATGCAAAAATATGTCGAGACAGGGAAGAAATTAATATCTATTATAATCGATCGATGTGAGAGTCAATAAGGGTATAGTGAAGCAAGTATTATATTGGACTTTTGACACCATGTGGCCGCTCGAAAAGATAATTAACACCATGTGACTCAACTTCCAATTATTTAAATAAAAATAATATTAAGTGGCCACTCAAATATCATCGCAATTTACAATATATATAAAATTTAGCCTCTTCATGCTACCATTTTCTTCCCTTCTGTTATAAATAGAATTCTATTTAAGGTCAATGTCTATATTTTAAAGAAACTTTAGAGATTTTACTTGGTGGCTAAGCTACTTTTTTCCTATAAATAGAGGGGTTGTATTCCATTGTAATTGATCCCAAAATACAATAATAATTCTCTCTCTCTTTCTCTGCAATACTCATCTTCTTCTTTTATTGTTTCACAACACGTTATCAGCACGAGACTCTAACCAATTGAGTATAATATTTGGGATTAAGAATAATGATTGTCAATTACTATTTTAGAGCTATTAAAAGACTATAATGTCACTATATTGTATCATCCGGGAAAGGCCAATGTGGTGGCCGATGCATTGAGTAGGAAGGCAGTGAGTATGGGCAGCCTGGCATTCATTCCAGTCGGTGAGAGACCGCTAGCTTCAGATATTCAGACCTTGGCCAACCAGTTTGTGAGATTGGATATTTCAGAGCCCAGCCGTATTCTAGCTTGTACAGTCACTCGGTATTTCTTATTAGAGCGTATCAGAGATAGGTAATATGATGACCCTCAATTGATGGTCCTTAAGGACACAGTTCGGCACGGTGGTGCTAAGCAGGTTACAGTTAGAGATGACAATGTTTTGAGGATGCAGGGTCGAGTGTGTGTGCCTAATGTTGATGGGCTTCGTGAGTTGATCCCTGAGGAGGCTCACAATTTTAAGTATTCTATTCACCCGGGTGCTGCCAAGATGTACCAAGACCTGCGGCAGCATTATTGGTGGCGAAGGATGAAGAAGGATATTGTTGCTTATGTGGCTCGGTGCTTGAATTGTCAGCAGGTGAAATATGAGCATCAGAGGCCCGGTGGTTTGCTTCAGCATATGGAGATTCTTGAGTGAAAGTGGGAGCGCATTACTATGGACTTCGTTGTTGGACTCCCACGAACTCAGAGGAGGTTCGACGCCGTTTGTGTTATTGTGGACAGCTGACAAAATCAGCACACTTCATTCCTGTGGCAAGTACTTATTCTTCGAAGCGGTTGGTAGAGATTTATATTCAAGATCGTTCGCCTTCACGGTGTGCCCGTGTCTATCATTTCTGATCGAGGTACGCAGTTTACCTCGCACTTTTGGAGGGTAGTACAACATGAGTTGGGTACGTGGGTCGAGTTGAGCACAACATTCCATCCTCAGACGGACGGGCAATCCGAGCGACTATTCAAATCTTGGAGGACATGCTCCACGCCTATGTTATTGACTTTGGAGGTTCTTGGGATCAGTCCTTGTCGTTACTGAAGTTTGCCTACAATAACAGCTACCAGTCGATTATCCAGATGGCTCCCAACGAGGCATTATATAGTAGACGGTGCAGGTCGCCAGTTGGGTAGTTTGAGCCGGGAGAGGCTCGGTTGTTGGGTACATACTTAGTTCAGGAGGCCTTGGACAAGGTCAAGATTATATAGGATCTTCTTCGTACAGCTCAGTCCAGGCAAAAGAGTTATGCCGATCATAGAGTTCGTGATGTGTCATTTATGGTCGGAGAGAGGGTACTACTGCGGGTATCTCCCATGAACGGTGTAATGAGGTTTGGGAAGAAGGGTAAGTTGAGCCCTAGGTATATCGGGCCATTCGAGATCCTCGAGAAATAGGGGGAGGTAGCTTATAGACTTTCGTTCCTCCAGGATTATCCTCAGTTCATCCGGTATTCCATGTGTCTATGCTCCGGAAATATCATGGTGATCCGTCCCACGTGTTAGATTTCAGCTCTATCAAGTTTGACAAGGATTTGACCTGTGAGGAGGAGCCGATAGCCATTCTAGACCAGCAGGCTCGTCAGTTGAAGTCAAAGAGTTACCCTTCAAATCGAATGCAGTGGAGAGATCAGCCTGATGAGGCATCTACTTGGGAGTCCGAGTCGAACATGTGGAGTAGATATCCACACTTGTTCGCCAATTCAGGTACTTTTCTATGTCCGTTCGAGGACGAATGATTGTTTTAGAGATGGAGATTGTGATGACCCAAAGGGGTCATCTTATGATTTAAGACTCCATTTCGGGCTCGTTAGCCTTAAAATATTATTTTTATTCACCTCAATTTGCGTGCACATTCTAGGCGTGAATCCGGCAAGCCTTATGTGAAAATATATGAAATGATAATTTTTGAGATTTAAAAATGACTTTTAGTTGACTTTGGTCAATATTTTGAGTAAACGGACCTGGACCCATGCTCCGACAGTCCCGGAAGGTCCACAGTAAAACATGGGACTTAGGTGTATGCCCGGAATCGAAATCTGAGGTCCTTAGCTCAAGAAATGAATTCTTGATGAAAATTGTTAGACTAAAATTTAAAAGGATTTAAAGAAATTGATTAATGTTTGAACTTGTTGGTATCGGGCCCGTATTTTGGTTCCGAATCCTGGTACAGGTCTATTAATGCTTAAGTTATGTCTGTGAAATTTGGTAAAAATCGGAGTTGATTTGACTAGATTCGGAAGTCCAGTTGAGAAGATAGTAAATTTGAAGTGTTCTTGAGAAATTCATGAGTTTTGGTGCTAAATATGTAGTTTAAGGTGTTATTTTAGCGATTTGATCGCACGAGCAAGTCCATAGGATGTTTTAGACTTGTGTGCATGTTTGGTTTGGAGCCCCGAGGGCTCGGGTGAGTTTCGGGTAGGCTTCGAGATGTTTTAAACTTAGAAATTCTGTTGTCTTTGATGTTGCTGGTGCACAGGTGATTTGTGCTTCACGATTGCGAAGTGTAAACCAGGCTGAAGGAAAAATCCTTCTTCGCGAACGCGAAGCACTGGGGGGGGGGGTATCCTTCACGAAGGCGATCATCCTTCCACGAACACAATAGGTTAAGGGACCTGTGGGAGGGGAGTCACGTTCTTCTATGCGAACACGACCACTGGGTCGCGAACGCAATGGTCAGGGGGGACAAACAATAGCGAACGCGAGCAACTCTTTCTGAACGCGTAGGCCTTCTAGACACAAAGCATCGCGAACGCGATAGGTCCTTCGTGAACTCAAAGAATACCTGTCCAGCGAATTAAAAACAGAACCTAAAATGGGAATTGGCCATTCTCTCATATTTTCAAAACCAAGAAGTCTTAGAGGCGATTTTCAAGAGACAAGTTCTTCCCCAAAGTGTTGGTAAATGATTCTAAACTAATCTCTCCCAATTACCCATTTTTTTCATCAATTTTCAACCAAATATCTAGGGTTTTTGATCACTCTCAACTATGTCTAATAAAAGACTAAACGGGCGTTGCAAATATAATCCGGGGTATTATGCCCAGAGTCGATCCCACAGGGAATTTACGTATCAATCAAGTCTTTAGAATACGCAACTTTTACTCAATCAATTCTCTCAAGACTTTTTAATATAAATTGGTGATGTTTTACTAATTCTACTGACAATAATAATAACTAGCAATTACTAACATGTGTTTGTAAATAATGATGATAAAGGTCTAAGGTTATGGTTTCCCCCGTTGGTGAACTTACTTCTCGGATACTTCTTATAGTTTGATTAGTTGTCTCTATCAATCATGAACACTCTATCTACCATAAATCTCTCTCAAGTAATTATGATAATTTACTAGACGCACTCTCTCAAGTTACGCTAGCTAGATTGCATTACAGTTCACTTTAGATTGCACCCGAGGTATCGTTATCTCTAATCCAACCTCTAAACCCTCGGTTATGACTTTCGTCTATACTCCGGGAGTGATGTTGTTCAAACAACTACCTAAATATGCACTCTCTCTCAAGTAGATACATAATAAATAGGAACAGCTAATTGAGGGCCCTTTCAATCAACTACAACAAGAACGTAGTTGAACAAATAGAGATTAATCAACCAAACTATATTAATATCACAACAAATTCATCCCCAACGGGTTCTACCAAAACGCTAGATTAAAGAATTTAGCTACTCGTGTTCATAAGAATCAAACCCAAAACAAATTGCATAATTGAACTACAAAGTAATGAATAAAAGATGTAAAAATCAATGTTTTGTCACTTCAACGGTTTTCTCTCTTAGAATCCTTCCTATGCCTCCCGAATCCCCTCAAGCTATGTTTTGGGGGTCTATTTTTATGTTTAGGATAAACCCTAAATGTGTAGGAGACTTCTATTCCAACCGGGAAACACTTAAACTCGTCAAAACTCGAAATTGACCGACCTTGGGACCCCGGGCGTTTGGGCTCAAACGCCCTCTTAAGGCCAGGGCAAGCCTGGCGTTTGGGCTCTAAGGCCCCCCTAACGCCAGGGGATGCCTGGCTTTAGGGGCCAAACGCCCCCCTAACGCCAGGGGCTTCCTGCTTTAGGGGCCAAATGCCCGGCTATCGCCCGGGTGTTTCCTCTTCGACCTTTAAGCGTATTTTCGACGTATTTGCATCCTTTTAGCTTCGTTTCCATCTCCACTTCTCCTACACATGAAATAAACTCCATTAAGCGCATAAAAAGTATGATTTTATCATTAACGCACATAAAATGTAAGGCATATAACATACTAAACCATGAATTCTAGCCTCGCATCAATACCCCACACTTAAACATTTGCTCGTCCTCGAGCAATCAAACTACACTCATGTACACAACTTATTAAGCAAATCTCTTAACACGTTATACCAAGAATATTTAAAACAGTTCAAGCACAGAGGTGTGGCATCCTCGCCTCAATAATCGACTCACAAATACCATG